>APFE031248572.1:234717-269695 GCA_000404065.3 Pinus taeda
TTTTTTCACTCTATGCTAGTTTGCTTATCACGATATTTGATATCTCTCAGAGGTTAATTCCCCCATTTAAATAGGCTACATTCCAAGTGAATACCATGGGTCAATACCATGTGCCATTTTGGTGAATACCATGGGTCAATACCATGTTTTATTTGTTTACCATACCTCTCGTTTATTTATATTTTTGTTAATTTACCATACCATTCATAAATACAAGGTGACTTATGCAGTAAATCTAAAAAAATGTTGCTTATTTATATTTTTATTAATTTACCATACCTCTTTTACAAATATGGTATTTGGCTCATAGGATTCACTTAAATAAAACCTCTTTCTTGAGCCTTCATGAATAGAATGAGGGTTATGGACTAAATAATTTTATTAATTTACCATACCTCTTTTACAAATATGGTATTTGGCCCATAGGATTCACTTAAATAAAACCTCTTTCTTGAGCCTTCATAAATAGAACGAGGGTTATGGACTAAATATAAAAGAGGTTTTATTTATTTACCATGCGTCTAGTTTATTTATATTTTTATTTATTTACCATACCTTTTGAGTAAGTATAAAAAAGACGTTTTATTTATTTACCATACTTCCACTTTACTTATATTTTTATTTGTTTACACCCTTGCATGTATATAAGGTGACTTATGGAGTAAATATAAAAAATGCTTTATTTATTTACCATACCTCTCATTTATTTATATTTTTATTAATTTACCAACCTCTTTTATAAATATGGTATTTGGGCCTTTGGCCCATAGGATTCACTTAAATAAAACCTATTCTTGAAAATGGGCGAATGGATTCACTTAAATAAAACCTATTCTTGAAAATGGGCGAATGGAAGGTTGTAACTCCTAATTTCAAGGGCTAAATTTACCTTTTTTACCCTCTCCCTTAAAATAAGGTGGGCTATTTGAGGTGATTTGTAAAAATGTACTATGATACAAAAATATTCGCCCACTAAAAATTTAAAACCCCTTAATTTCGCCAAAGGGCGAACATTCGCCCCTAAAATCACCCCTAATTAGCAGAGATGGAGATGGAACGGTAGCCACATAATTGACCTATGGCAAGGAAGGGACTGCTTGCGAATAAGAACCGATGGGGGATGATGGTGGTACAGGAGGTACCAAGGGGTGAAAGAACGATAATTGATCTATGGTCACCATTCTTCCATCGTGTGGAAAACAAACCACATGAAAAAGTGAAGATACAAGGGCCCCAATGGCATAAATATAGTCACGGCCAAGGAGAAGACTGAAATCTAAAGCACCTTGGTTAACCATTACATCTATATAGACAGTTTTGCCTCCCAAAGTAATAGGGAACTTCGGAAGGATCCCTAAAGGTTGACTGGTTCCTCCATCAAATGCCAATAGATTCTACGTGACAGGGACAAGCTGTGGGGAGCCCAAAGCTTGCCAAGTAGTAGAAGGCATAACGCTGACAGACGCACCTTCGTCTAAGACAGTGCTAGGTACTGCCTTATCATTGGCATGTACTGTAATCTGGAAAGGCACGTAGGATGGAAGGTGGAAAGCAGTCAAGTGACTCCAGTTGAAGGAAATGACTGAACTACTTGGTGGGGGTATCATATGATTTCCCCCATGCTCTACAGGAAGCGAAGAAGGACTCTCTGAATCAGCTAGGATAGGAGGGTCATTCTCAGACTCTGGAGAATCTAATGAGATGAGAAGAACATGAGCAATAGAATCATGATGTTCATCGAGAATAGAGTGGACCACTAGTGGTGAATCCAAGTCGACACTCTTTCTGACCAATGGTTGGTCAAGAACGAGCTAAGCACAGCCAGGTTCGGGAGGAGAAGGGTGGACAAGAGAAGAATCTAAGTTAATCTCTTTGTGAACCGAGAGAGGGTTTGAAGAGAGCCTTTTATAACCAACTGGAAGTGGAGGCAAAGAAGCTGTAAGACTTTCCAAAACAGCTAAAGCTTTATCCATGATTAGAAAAAGGTGAAGGGGATGGCTGCCTTCACATAGTCTACAGGGGAATCGAATATTCCCTTTCTTCTTACCACTGCCAGTTGATAGGGTAGCATCGTCATGAGCTTCAGAGGATGACAAGGGACGAGCCAGATCATGAGACCATACTTCTAAGATCCTAGGGATGCCAGGACAATCACGAAGAAGATGGTCACCCTTGCACAATTTACAAGGAAACTTAACCTTCCACAGAGGAGCAGAAGGTGTCACGACTGGTGACGTACTCAGAGAAATAGTTGCACGGGTGGCCTTGTGCTTATCAGACTTCTTCTTCTTCTTCTTCATCTTCTTCTTCTTAGTCTCCTAGTTACTAGATGTGAAACTTTCACTAGGCAAAGGAGGAGATGAAGGTGAAGCAAGAGGGGAAGAAGGCATAGGCTCAACCTTGGAATCAACGTGTCGTGGCTCAGATGAGAAGACAGTGGAATAGGAGTCATGATGCTTGGGACCATCGAAGTTGAAAACAGCCAAACGGGCAAACTGATGGTTAACCCAAACAAAGATAATGTTGCCATATACGGAGCACCGACATTTCCAAAAGGTAGAAACGGACCAGGATTTCCATTTGGGGGAAGACCTTGGCCCGTATACTTAGGGGATGTTGCCATTGGGAATTATCTTGAAAAACATTCTTTTAAAAACCAAGAACTCGAACTGTTACTAGGAATATTTTGTGGGCAGTAAATTTTGTGACACAGGAACAAAACTTGACCTTTTCATATTTCAAGAGTCGAGAAAAGGATGAAAAGGTGACTCTATCTCTTTCGAGGTTTAATGAGCTTGAAAGGACAAGTGCTCAGATGGACCTTTTATTTTAAGGAGTCTGAAAAGGAAAGAAAGTGACTACTCTAGAGAACTAGGCAAAAGGTTTACCAAACAACCCGTAAAATGGCATATACACCTTGGCAATCATATGAAAACCAAGGACTTTCCGTACGACAGTTAATCTTCTCGAATGCTGTGTTCGGTGTGTTACAGTTTGCAAGGCGGCAGACACAACTTCTTAAGGATATAAGATGATAAGCTAGTGGGGTCTCTCAACATATACTTGATGGCACTAGGAGCGCAAATCCGTACTAGCAGCTATTGAGTCATAGAAGGAGGAATCACCCAACCTTAAGTGAAAGAAATAGTGACTAGGTTTAACAACGCCAGAGCATGTCTCTAGCCTAGACCTCTAAATAATGTGTGTTATGTTGCAATGCATTGTTAAGTTTATTCAGTTCATTTTAGAGTTGATCTTGAATTATGTTTCAATTTCTAGGCCTTATCATATGTATATAGAAAAACCTAGGATGCAACTAGAATGAGTAAACCATCTTTCATTTCGATGAACACCTACTTAAAGGAGGGTAGAAAGTTCGTCCCCAAACTAACACAAGTGAATGAAAACACTAAGAAACACAATGCATCAATACACTAATCTCACGATGCATCGATACTACTAATGAAAGATTTAGAGTTCTCTTTTCAATTTCTCAAACATGAAAATTTGAAATGCACATATACTTTCACTTTCGTATATCAAATGAATGCAATCCCTTATTTTTTTTTTAATTTAAAGAGACAAACAAGCAAGTGTGAACTGATCGACCCAAACAATTGTGATCTATGCTTGGTAGTGAAAAAATCGAATCAATATAAAAATTGGTCAATAATTAACACTAAGCATCAATCAGCAAGAAACAAGAAATGGAAAAAATCTCAAGAAAACCAACAAGATGGTTGTGGATGAACCTTGGGCAGACAAGAAACCAAGCCAAATAATCCAAAACTTGAAAATCTAGGCTACAAAGTCAAAAACACAAGATTCACTCAGTGAAGCCCAAAAAGTAAGCGCCTTAACCAGAAGTAATTAAAGCAAATTAATAGGCAAGAGAAAGACATCAAGGGATTAACCAGATTGGAAAATTTAGGAGGTAGAATTGAAAGAAACAATTCTACAAGAATCGTCGCAGGCGTAACACCAGCAACTAGGGCCGATCAGCCACTAGCTATAGCAACAGAGCAACATCATCGCGAGAGTACACGTTTGTTACGTGACGGGACGATTTCAGGAATTTTCGTGACTGTACGACAAGATTCAACAATGCACAAACTTTTAAAATAGAGACAAGACGATGTTGGTGTTACTATTTAGATTTTTTCAGTGACGAACTTAAAAACAATGAAAGATGAAAGAAAACTCCCAAACAAAGACCAATCTATCCTTATAGACAATAAAGGGATTTCCTAGATTGACCCAAGTAACCCAAAAGACTGATGGTTCAACCCCAAAATTCAAGAGACACTAACTCAAAATCAAACAAAAGCAAACAAGAGAAACAATAGAGGAAGGACTCCCCAGTGGAGTCACCAACTTATGATGTAGGAAAGTGTTCCCTTTGTGGACAAAGGCAACCCCTCTAGCCCTAGAGTGGGTCTAGTCACAACAAAGACAAAACAACAATTGATTCCCTTAAATAGTCATCGTTGGAGGCCTACCTCAAACCAATGGCTGATGAAGTTTCGTTACGCTGCTCTAGATTTCTTGACATCACAAGCCTTCTCAGAGGGTCGAGCCAACATATTTCTCCAAGCATTCACTCTCAAGGATGGGTCTCCTAAACAAACAATATCTCTCTCTCTCTCACTCACAAGCTTTAATACAAAGTTAAGGGCACTCCACAACCTCTTGCGAACTATTAAAAATCCCACACTTGCCACACTCACACCAAAGCTATCTATCAAACTAAAAGCACTAGCAGCATTGCCCAACCAAAAGAACTCCTAACTAAAGAACTAGTAGATCATAGTAATGGTGAGTGATTTTATAGGAGAAGAAGCCTCCATGAAATGAGGGAGAGGGAGCTTATCCTCAAGGGAGGTTGCACAAGAGGCTAAACCACCATCCCAAAGGAAGAAAGGCAAACAAAACTGACCCAAAAACTAGCTCTAGAAACATCCAGATGTTGGCATTATGATGCATGTGTTGTACTTGATGGAAACCCACTCATAGAAGAACAACTCTCTTACATATGAATCTACAGAAGAGATATCAAATGTGACAGAATACATGGGGTGCAGGACAGCTCAAAGGAATCAGATGACAGATCTCAGTATGACAAGTTAGCTTTGCCATCAAGTCCAAAGGGGGAGATTGTTGGCATTATGAGACAAGTGTTGTCCTTGATGGCAACTCACATAGATGACAGAGCATAGTGCAGCAGGTCAGTAGCAAGGAATTGATGACCAGACCACAAAGAATGAAGAAAATAAGGCATACGCAAGTTCCTCTTAGTAAAGTCATGTATACACGTGGGATCACCGATCAAAAGGCGTGTATGAGTATACACGCACTTTCATGCAAGGGAAGGCGTGTACATTGGGTTTTTGGTCCATGGTATTTGGACCTATGGTTTTGGACCATGGTATCTCGTCTAAAGTATTGATCCCAGGTATTGGGTCCATGGTATTGGTTCTTAATGGTTTTGGACCATGGTATTGAATAAGGCCTATGACTATAAAAGAGAAGAAGATCATTAGGCAAAGGATGTGAGAAAGTCTTGAATATCCGATGAAGTATGAAATCTATTATGCTGATTATGGGTTGGAGATGCTTTTCTTGATCTAAACCAAGGATGCACTCATGTGGATAATGATGAATCGAGATCTTAAGGATTGGAATGTTTATCATTATATGGTTTGATTATGGATAGACTATATCTGAATTATTAACGCAATTTTTAATGTATGAATGTTATGATATGGGTATGACTAATGTTTGGAACAACTGCGACTTATGAGTAAATATTTGCAGATCTGTACGCGGGTTGGCTTTGGTGAAAGCGCGTATGTACGCGGGTTTGGTTTGTCATAGTAGCGTATACATTATGATGTATGATATTTGAAGTTGCAGTTGGATCTGGTTATTGTTGCAGAGTTCTGTTGTTTGTTCTATGTTTTGGTGACTGTGTTGTTGATAGGGTTTCAATGTTTCAATGATTCAGAGATTGATGATGCTAGTATTGATTGATTTTTTGCTTCAATGATATTGATGGGTCCAGTATGAAAATTGGATGAAACGTGGCCTTTCAAATTATAGTGTTGTGCTTCAGGAGTATCCAGTCTGAAAATGTATGAAATGTGGTCCCTGAAGGATGAAAGGAGATTGTACGCCGACGCCTACGTACTAGTACATCAGCTAGTACAAGAACTAAGGGTGTGGTAGCTCCCTTTCAGTAGCAGCTGGAAAACGAGTGAATATTGGAGCATTCAACAGGTAGGCACATATGTACTAATAAATGGATCGGCTAGTACAAGAGCTAAGGGGGTTGTAGCTCCCTTCCAAGAGTGTCTGGAGAATGAGAGAGGGTTCTAGCCCTCTGCAGGTTGCAGCCTGTGTACTAGTAAAGGACTGCACTAGTACAAAACTATTGTAAAAGGAAGTTTCTTATTAAAAGAAGATAGAGATGACTTGCAACAGGTGGTTTTCACCCACATTAGGTTTCCACCTTATATCATGGTGTTCATGTGTGCTTATTGTGTGTGATGATCTGTTCTATTTTTACTGCTCCTGTTTACTGTTCATATGATTAATAATGTTCGGATGCATTCATTAAGGCTCAACTAACTGAATCATAAGTTTACTGGATATACGCTGGTTGCATTAATCACAATTGCGTATACACGCGGTTTGCCTTAACTGAAGTAGCGTATATGAATCTTAATATGGAAATGAAAAAGTTATATTGATTTGATAATACTGATTCACCCCCCCTCTTAGTATTATTTCCAACATCAGAAGGCCGACTGTTTGAACTAATTCACCAAATTTGGATCATCTCGGGTCATGAACTGAGGACTAGCGACGACGTCGCAACGATACAGTGCATGACAGAGAATCGTCGTAGATTGTAAGGGTTTACTAGTGACGATGTAGAAACTTAGTCAAAATGGGTCAATCTTCAGCATTAGAGAGAATTTGCTTAATCTTCTTATGTTGGTGGGAAGATATGAACATGTTTATTTGACACATGACACAGTAGAGGGACTGAGATGAGGACAGTGAAAATTTATTGTGTAACACTACAGGAAGCAGAAGAAGGTGCCAAGGGAATCCTGACATTCACACCAGCATCCATCTCACCTTCTCCACACCTTCCTCCATCATATTTGGCATCTCTTTCACTCCACTATGCTTATTTTTCAAAAACTGTGTTTTCTACAAGAGGCTCTGTGTTTTCTACAAGAGGCTCCTATAGGAATTATAAAGAGCCAGAAGTGGCTACAGAAGGCAGTTTGAGGGAAAAAGATGCTTCATGAAGAACCTATAAGCCCTCCTACAATCTTCAGACCTCCTTGCCATAATTTTGAAACCTGCATCACACCCGAAGCATCATTTTTCTTCCTGTCCAAGAAAAACACAGAAAAACAGTTTTTTAGTTTTAAAATAAATAAATAAATGAGAGGAAAAAGCACCACCAATCTCACCTGAAGCCTACCTACTACCTCTCCATCTTTATCTACACCTCTGGCATCATCCTTGAGCTCCAAGCATAGGAAGAAGTTGAAGTTTCAAGGGGAGAAGAAACTACAGGAGCTCCTGTAGGAATTCTTGTAGCAGTTGATCCCATAGAAGTCTAGCACCAACAGCAAGAAAGTGAAAACATGAAGGTTGAAAAGGCACCTGAAGCTCATATCTATCCAAAGAAGAACATGCACAAGCACACAACCACACATCAGTAAGCAGAGACAACATGCAAAAATGGAAATAAAGGCATGCAACAGAGAGAGACACAACACCTCATAGCAAATACACTCCGATCACAGGTAAGTAACTAAGTCACTCCTCTGTTTGCATTTGTGTAATTAGAAGTCATGCAAAAGCAACGAGATGGTTGAGGTTGAATGAGGGAAAGGTGGCCAGTTAACTTGGCTACCTTCATCTAGTTAACTCCACTCATCCAAGATGTCACCCACACGTGCACACAGCCAACTCCAGCACAAGATGCCAAGGATAGGTAGTGGAGGAAGTGTGAACTCCAACGTAATAATGAGGGATGATTACAAGGAGGGGCCATGATGACCAGGTAGGTGGGGACCAACAGTCCGAATATGGCCAATGTATAGCTTGCCAGCTTAGCACTCATCACTGAAAATATCCATAAAGGGTAATAAGTACTCCTCCCCGAGAATTCTCACCACCTTTTCCTTCATTCTCTCCTCGTAACTCAGCTACAACAGTCTCCTTGTACCCCCACAACCTTGTAACTTCCGTCCTCCATCGATCTCTCCCATATTCTTGCTCTCGGCATTTTCTACAGGAGCACCTACTAGAAATCTATAGGAGGGACAACAGGCTTCTATAGGAGTGGCAGTGAGTCGTTTTGAAGGGAGAAAACATGATTTTTAGCCCGATTTTCGGTCTGAAGTGGTAGAGTTCATGCATGCCCCCTGTTGAATATCAAAAAGTCTTTAGGAGAGGAGAAAATACATAAAAAAAAAATTCTGCTTATTTAAAAAAACACAGTCTCCTCTGTTTCTCTGTTTTTCTCAAAATTCTTTGTCTCCACCTCCATATTTGGTTTTCCAAAAGTGTATAGACAATATGACATGAGGGTTTATGATAAAGGAGCCCACTAACTCCACTAGGCTCCATGCATATCCTCAAGTGGTGGACATCTTCACAAGGGAAAACTAGATGAA
This sequence comes from Pinus taeda, assembly GCA_000404065.3. Classification (NCBI taxonomy): domain Eukaryota; kingdom Viridiplantae; phylum Streptophyta; class Pinopsida; order Pinales; family Pinaceae; genus Pinus; species Pinus taeda. The sequence continues at coordinate 243,420 of APFE031248572.1, forward strand.
TTTCTTTGAGAAATTTCAAGGGTTTGATGAGGAAATTTCCCAAGAGTTTGCTCTCTCTCTGGTCCCTCACACAAGAAATCATGCCACTAGCACCATTAGAGGTCTTTCCATGGAGATAACCCCTAAATTTATTAGTAGGGTCACTACCCTTCCTCTTGGGCTGCCTTGGAGTAAAGATGAGAAACCAATTGGCCAGGCTGCCAAGAAGAACTTTTTCAAAAATAATGAAACCCATGTTGAAGATAAAAATGGCATTAGAAGGGCTAACATACTATATCCCTAGGATGAGGTTAGCTATCAAATAATCAAATACATTTCCTGTGAGGGGAGGTACAACATTGTTTATGGTTATCACTATAGAATCCTCCAAGAATTAAGATATGGCATGGACACTCCAGCACCTCAAAAGCTTAGTATCCCTTACTTCCTCTTGCAGTTCCTCATTGACTCCAACACCAAGGTCCAAGCAGGAAATTCAAAGCAGTTAGCTCAACATGGCTTAATCAAAATCCTAGTAGAGGAAGCCCTCCATACCTTTACACTCCCTATAGCATGGGAAGTTTTTCGAAACATGATAGCTAAGGATGACATAAAGGCATTAACCTATGATGTCAGCCCTACTGGTAGTGAGGACGAAGAACAACAAGGGGGAGAAGGTGGAGCCAGGGGTGACATAGCAGCATAAGAAAGGAAGGAGGAAGGAACTGAAATATAGGAGGAGAGAGCTAAAGAAATAGAGCAAGAAGAGACAAAAAAAGAGACAAAAGAAGGAGAAAAAGAGGCAGAGAAGGCAGAACAAGGAGAAGATTCCCCTGAGACTTTGGAAAGGGAGGCAGCAGCTACCCTCACTGCCCTCAGTACACCAATCAAGCCAAAGCAAAAGAGGAAAAGATAGACCTCCATGTATTTCAGGGCAAGGAAGAGCACAAGGATTAAAACAAGGAAACCTTATCCCTCTTCAAAAGTGAAAATTACCATTGAAGATTCAACCTCTGCCAAGGGGAAAGAATCTCCTTCCAAGGCACCTAAAAAATATGAAAGGGGGACTCCTAGATATTCCACATGGAAGGAAAAGGCAATACTACAGGACCCAAAAATAGTGCTCTAGGAGGCTTAGACAGTTCTACAAGAGACACTGTAAAAACTACAGGAGACCCAAAAGCTTGAGAAAAGGATAGAAGGACAACCACAGGTGAAGGAGGAAGCAACAGAGATACAAGAACTTGATCCCTAGCCTAGTATTGCCTCCTATTACAATCTACTTGAGGGAGCAAGGATAATCCCATAGAAATTTGCAATTCCACTATTTTTTGAATTGGAGAAAGAAAGAGTGAGAACACATAGGTGGATGTAGATAGCCAAATCCAAAGGAGTTGAGGATGTTGGCCACATGGAAAAGAAACTCAAGGAAATGGGTAGAGTGCTCTCAGAGACAGGGAAGAAATTACAATAAGCCACCTTGAAATTGAAAATGAATTGCTAAGGAGGCAACTGCAAGAGAAAGAGACCCAGCTGGCATGCATGGCCAGGTTATCCATGGAGGCATTGCAATGCAGAACACCAGCCAAATCCTATGGCCTCTATCTAAAGGACCAATGGTCACAATTCCAAATAAATACTTTGGCACAAAGAGGCACAATGCCTTTCCAAGACTAAAGGCAATTCATGGACCTGTGTGACCAAAGCACCTCAGAGGATAAGGCAAAAATGGCAGAGTTCTACTTACACAACATGACCCTCATAGACATGAATGTGTGGGACCCAAATGCTAAGCTAGGTGACCTGTAATTAATGGCAATGGCCATTAATTAATGGCAATGGCAATGCTAAGCATGAAACATGAAGAATTGAGGGCAGTATAAATAAAAGGATTGATGATAAAGGAGCAGAATGAGCCATTAATGATAAGAGATGAGCCATCAGATCCTATGGCACTCATCAGCACACACAACGTACTTGTTAATGACCCTCAGCTTGCCCCTAGATATCTCACCAATCAGGCACAAGCCATTGCACACTTTGAGGATATGCAAAGGCTACTTGGGGATGACTGTGTGCATGCATGCATGAGGAGATGGAACACATTACCACATAGTTTGTATATTAGGGAATATCATTCCCCCATGAGGCTAAAGGAGGCATTGAAAAGAGTGCCAATGTACAAGTGCTCCTTGCAGAGGCTGAATGTCAACTGGATTGGCCTCAAAATGAGTCCCCCACTACTGTTAGGCATGTTGGAAGGCAGAAGAGAAGAATATGAGGAGGATCAGTGGAATGACATAGACAGGAAGGTAGGATTCTATGGCAAAGAAGAGTAGACCACATCAGAAGCCTGGGATGCTAGGGAGGCCACCAGGGCCATAAAAGATGAGGAGATTGACTAGGTTGCTCAAAGGATGAGCAACACCTTTAGTAGGGGGGTGATGATGAGCCTCATAAATGGGTAATTATATGGGCTCATTTTACCTCCTAACCTAGTCAAATCAACCATTCTCTTATCTTATTATATGATTTTCTGATTATATTTATGCTTATAGAGTGAGTTGAGTTAGTTATTGTGCCATGTGGTCTAACATGATTTAATGCAGATTATTGATGGATTTCGAGGTCAAAGTCAAGGATCCAGTGGACAAATGGCAGCAATAACTCGAAGTGGATAGGGGAGAGGACTTATAGGAGAGAATCCCCCTCATTTAATACTCCTCACTTTGAATTCCTCATCATTCATCTCGGAGTATAAGCAGCTGAATCATGCACTAGAAGGTAGTCGAGAAAGTGGAGGATGACTGATAATTATCTCGAGTTTTGGGAGCCAAGCCTCCCTGATTTTAAGGAAGTTGTTGGTAGCTTCATTGGTATAAGTAGAGAGGCCTAGGGCCTCACTAGGGTCGGATTTTTTCTTATGTAAACTTTGATTTCGAGCTTATTATTTTGTGATAGTTTCATGTAATCTTGTAATTGTTTGAAAATAAAGATGGAATCCTTTTTGAGCTAGCACTAAGTTACCTCAGAGGGCTGAACCTCTTGGGTTAGGGCCTAATCCAAGAAGCCAAGCTCCTCTTTATTTGTATTTGTATGCTTTGTTTCAGTTTGTAGATTAGTTTGCTGTTAGATGTATATATCTTATGGTTAAGAATAGGTTGATTTTGACGATTTAGTAGTTTGCTTCCATTTGTGCTTTTTGTAATAGGTTAAGTAGTGACCAACAAAGATTCAAAATGCTAGAAATAGTGCCTTGGCCTCTTTTCCTCCCTCTGGGACCATGATTTGAGGCAAAGACTCTCTTGCTACCCCAAAAACACAGATTGTCCTCCTTCATAGGACTTCTAGTGTTTGTAGCTTTTTAGTAGGTTAATAGTCCAACTTTGATTTGCTTTAGATGTTCTTCATCATGCTCACTTTATAATTTGAAATATTCTTTCATGCTTTCCTTTCCTACAACATTTCTCAACATTTCCTTTCATAGATCATAGTTTAGACCACTTTTATGCAAAACTCTGTTTTTCCTAAATGCATTCATTTCATTTGTTGCTTGATTTCCTTGGTTGACTGTCAGTTTCTATGTAGCAGATCTCTTCCAGTAGTAGGCTAGATTATCAGCAATCACATCCTCCATCTGATCCATGCCCTATAGGTCTCCCAAAGCTCACCTCAATTCTACCCTAGTTTCGTGCATTTTTCCATAGAAATTCTTCCTCTCTCCTTGAGAAAATCTAATTATCTTTCTCTCTCCTGGTGGTTCATGGTAGACCATAGGAACCCTAACACCTCCTTCCAACCTTCATCCACCTTTTGCACCTACTCTCGCACCCTCAAAATAGTGAAAACTGCTCTCGGCCTCCTCCTGTAGGCCTCTTGTAGTTTCCCTATTTTCCTTCTATAGATTTCCTGTGTCCTCCTGTAGATTTTCCTGTAGGCTTTCTTGTGAAGGCCGAGTGTGGGAAAAGCCTCTAGAAGGCCACCTAAGACCTCCTAGGACCCATCCACACCATCCTACTTCCTCTCAAGTCCCAAAACCACCCTTCAATGCCACTTATTCGTTGTCACACTCACACACAATAAATTACATGCATGTCAAATTCACATAAAAATACATAAAAATCCAAAAATATGTTTTCTCTAATTCACTTCTAGAAATAGCACAGTTAGATGTTGTTTACTTCCTTGAGTAGGTAATGGCATTCCTTTCATGGTTTTCATAGTGCTTTTCTACAAAAGTAGAATTAGTTGGTTAATTAGGGTTTACTAGGTTTGCTTTACATTTCAATCTTTCTCCTTTCTACAGTTAGAATAGCATCTGTAGAGTAATATTTCTTTCCTTTCATCACATATAGAGCTTCTTCTGGAATCCATAGAAGTTGGCTTGAGCTCCTAGTGATCTTCCACCAGTTGACCAAGTGACAACCTGCAGTGAGAATTAGTACTTGTGCATACAGCACTGACGCTTCCAAGTTTGTTACGAACTACCAGGTTGATAAGAGTAAAGTAGGCAGCACAGGAGTTGCAGTATTATTGCTGTAATATTAGTGCTCACCAATGGTGTGCAATTATTTTTCAACAACAATAGCCTCCTCACATCTTTCTAAAAGTGTTGGCTTCGCATCTCGGTTGACGAACTGCACAATGGTGGTTGGCAGTGCAACCGTGTAATAGTCGATAGTAAGGGAGTCATGAGGTTTGGTGTCTATTGCAAATTTGTTCAAAATATGCATAAACCTCTGTTTGAAATCTTTCACTTTCTCTTTTCTCTCCATCTTGACACTTCCCAATTCTTTGAGTAGCATGGTTGGGGTCTTATCATCAGCAAAATTTTCAAGGAACATACGTTTGAAAGAACCCCAGTTATGTATGGAGTTGGGTGGAAGGCTATGATACCAAGCAGCTTCATGGTCGTCCAAGGTACATGGAAACAATCTACGTGCCACATTGTCATAACGTAACTCAAGGGCCTGCAGTTGTAGGTGGAAGTTGTCTAAATGGTCTTCTACCTTCACCACACTATCAGGGTTGAACTTGATGTTCATTCTCTCTACTTGCTTTGGCATCTTGTGCAGAATAGTCGGGAGAGCCAATGGTCCCTGAGTCATCCATTCAAGATTTGGGTCAGCCATCTCTTCATCCTCTTCATCTTCTTCCTCTCCTTCGAAATCTGATGGTTCTGGATTTGAGTCTGTCAATTCGTCTCTGCCTCCACTTCCTTAGTTGCCTTCCCCTCCACCTCCTATACTGGAGTTTGATCCCAAGACCACAAGAGTGCCTTGTTCATCTTCAAATAATATTGGAGGTTCTTCTCCATCTTCAATAGCTTCTTCCAAACCTTCAAGAGTAGCAAGGAATTCTTCTTCCACGGATGATAAAAAAACCCCTGTGGGAGTGGATTTTTGCTTCTTAGATGTGTGTGGAAGATGCAATACACCTGGGATTAGTCCAACTACTTTCCAAACTAGTGAGTGATGGGATGGATGGAGGGAAGGTGTTGATATGAAATCTCATGTTCAATTCTATGAGGTGAGGAGTAACCAACTACTAAGTCATGAGAGAGGGAGTGGGAGTTACTTCCTTGACCCGATGGTTGATGAGCGAGTGTGAGGGGAATTTCAACCATGTATAACTAGTTGCCCTCCTTCTAGTGCCAAAAATGTTGATGGTACTAGACCCACCAACATTTAGGGGATCACCTAGGTATGAAGTCCCAAGTAGACCTCACACCGTTTGGTGTTGGAGTCCCATTCGGTATGATGGCCTGATTGCCGTTATCTTAATGATTTGCCTCAACTATTTCTTGTAAGCACAAGAAACTGGTTCACTTTGCCTTTGAGAAGTGAGGTTCGCGTGCCTGGTGAGTGTAAGTGTACTTGTGTCGATGGTTCTTTCACTGTGAGGGGAAAAGGTGAAGGTGAGTTCTAGGTTGAAAGGTATTAGTCCCAACTCGGCTAGGAACATACAACACAAAGGACATGCACAACTTCCGGTGGAGCAGTCCACTCGGATTTGGCAGTCACAACATACAAGGTAAGGTAACACGTACAACACTCATGGATCAGTCCGAACAAGTGAAACAATTGTTATAGCAAGGTTTATGTGAAAGGTTTATCTGATGTTTGACAGAGAAATCGACATGGACGGGACATCATTAACAACATATACAACACATTCCATTAATCAATTATGCATTACAACAAATGAATCAGTTCAGATGTAGAACAAAGGTTAAAGAAACATGCATTAGAAGTGTTAAAGATCAGTCTTACAACAAATATAATACATGTGTGAAAATGTCTTGGCCTATTGATAGGCTTTTGAATTAAGCAAAAGTTCGAAGACACATCGTTACACCATACATCACTAACCCCATTAGCAGGGAATTGGGGCCACTACTTACTTCTCAAAGAAAATATTACAGACTCTCTTGGCTATGTGGGAGAAGATGAGGTGAAAATTCCTTTCATGTACAAATGAGGGGGGTATTTATAGCCAAGGGTGAAACTGAACCTTGTGGCTGTTTGACTACCCTCATGATTGTTCGACTTCCATGACTTTTTGACTTACATGACTCTATGTTCAACAAGTGGGTCTCTTGGACTTCCACATTATATCATATTGACAACAAGCCGATAGTGGAGATGTGGGCAACATGACTCATGAATTGACTCGACGTGACCTGACAGGACAATGCTAGTACATTTTTGTTGTAGTTGGAATGCATGTTGACCTAGAGTGTTGTTGAGTAATGGATGTCTTCATGGTGTATCATAGCTTCACCTCTGCATGGTGAAGTGTGCGGATTCATCGATGGTCCTTGGTTCGCTTGATGAAGCTTTAGCATGTTGTTCCTTGCTTTCATGCTGGAAGGCTTGACAAGCTCACTTGTTCGCGAAGGTGCATGTTCATCGCGTATCCACTTCGCATGCTTCATTCGTTTGTCCATTGGTGAGCCTTTCCATCTGCATGTGCTCCCTTCATTCATCTCATTCATCATCTTGACATGTTTTTTTGTGTACCTATACTTGTAGTCGCTCATGACAAGACGACATCAAATCCAAAACCTCCTAGTCTACCATGACACATGATCATTCGAATGTAGGTGACTGAGAGAGGTAGCAGGTTTGTGATGCAGGATGATGGCTCTGGAAAACTACTGATGAAAATTGTGAAAGAGTCACTGAGGGATGGAGACAGATAATCTAAGTCGACAGTGACTGTCTACAAGGTCTGGCTCGGCTAGGAGGAAACATTGCACAAATTTTGGGAGGCACAGTCCGGGCTGCAAGAGGGCAAGGGAGGTATGCTCTATGCATTTTCTGGATCGAACAGTCATTAGGGGCTTGTCAGCCAAATTTGCACAATTATCTAAAGGAATGGGCCAGGCTGCATGAAGGGTCATTAGGCAGGGATTGCGCAGTTTTTCTGGGGAACTCCCTGAGAGATCGGTAGCCAGAACTGCACAATTCCAAGAGGGAATTGCCAATTGGCTGTTAGGGTCACTCGCAGCTAGAATTGCACAATTCCATGAGGGAACTACCAATTGAATGCTAGGGTCACTGGAAGCCAGACTTGTACAATTCCCAGAGGGAACTCCCAGTTGGATGTTGGGGTCACTGGTAGCAGAAACTGTGCAATTCCTAGAGGGAACAGTTAGTCTCCTACTGGGAGCTGCTGGCTAGGAAAACTGCACTAAGGCCAAAAGACCGACCTGCTGATCATATCTGTGCGATCTATGAGCTAATGTGACTGATGAGTAGCGGGAAGCCTGCTCATGAGCATTGTGCAATTTCTAAGATGAACAACTGGTCGACTGTTTGGGTGGCCAGCATGAGTGATGCTTGAGTTGCTTGCGGGTAGGGCTGCTTGAAAGAACTATCTTGGTGCTTCTGCACTTTTCTGGTTTACACTCGATCAAGTCGAAAGCAAGGTGATGGTCCAACTGTCAGTGAGGAGTTTGGTCGTCACAACTTCACCAAAAATGACTGTGTGTTTGAATAGTATAAAGATGCACACCTAATCATATGAACACAATCTTGCATGAGTTGATGACAAAATGACTGAACCATCCAGACACACATATTCAACATGACTGATCAACGATGTAAGCGACAAGTGCAACACTCATGATTGATCATTCATGATCGAGACGATGCTTGCACGACGATGAATATGACTCCTTGTGTGAGTGCAACAAATGCTTTCATGGCGAACACAACAAACACATATGAAGAAAATACTTTGATCATAACTAGAACATAGTCGCAAGCATGACTTAGAAATCAACATGCAGAGACCTGAGTGCCATAAACAATCAAGGTGAATGTTAATACTCACACGAGCTCACGGAGTGAACCCGAGTGTGTGCAGTCATCAAGTGAAACTCTCCAAGGGAGGCTCTGAAATTGGTGCATGCCAAAATTTTGGAGGGTGGTTGTAGCTGCTACAACACTACCTCAGTGAGGGTTTCTTCAACCTTAAAATGCACTTGTGTCCTTATCATTTTAAAATTGTCTTGAAATTATTTCCCTCTCAAGCACTCAAGGAGGTTTTATTCTGAAAATTGTTCGACTTGGGATGTCTAGAATTTCAAGGAGCTCGAGCATTGCAACCAACGATAGCTAAAGACAAATAATGGGTATTTTTAGTGTATTCCTTGGTTTTATGTTTGAATTTAATGTATTTACTATGTTATCAATTTCATCCATGGTCTCTCATTGTGCTTGTTTGCAACATTAATGCTGGTTGTTTCCATTACTCCAAGCTTGTGTGAGGCGTATGGCCAAGTTGTCATATTGTTTTTAGCGGTTGGGTCAATTTTTGAGCATACCAAATCATCGAAAAATTAATTTAAATTGGCTGTGATGTACCCATAAGTCATAAAATCTAATTCAGGTACAACCATTTGGTCAATATGTAGTTTGAAATTGATTTGTGATCTTTCTTCTCTACTTTTGGTTAGTTTGATTTCCCTCTCTGTCGACAATCTTTCCTTCTTTCATGTTACTCTGGTTGTCAGTATAGTCTTTCGTTTTGATATTATTTATTATTCAAAAAATTTCTCAAGTCTTGGCTAATAGAAAAAGTGTCCTCAGACACGTAATTCTATTAATCAGAAAAAAAAATTACATATTTTATTTTGCAAGAGTTTACACCCGAACAACCAAACACTCTTGCAATGAGCTATTTATAAGCTCAATGTCCTAACTACCTCTAATTATGGATCACTTATTAAATAACAAATGTCCACCTACAATAAATGTTATTCAAACAACTAGCTAACAAATATCCTAAAATAGAGCCTAAGATACGACACATTTGGAGAGTCATATCTTGTTACAACAATATACTAATTCTAAACGTCTCCATTAAATAATTAAATATTCTAGAATAATAATTATTAATTTAATATCTTAAATTAATAATTATTTTATTCAAACTTTATAACCTATGATAGTATTTTATTTTTGGATCATCTAACATTCCCCCTATGATCCAAAGATACATTACAACAGATACCAAGTTCATCCCTGAACTTAGTAAATTTTATTCTGCCAAGCAGTTTCGTGAAAATGTCAGAGATCTGATCTTTGGAAGGACAATAAACTGGCTTGAGGTCATCTTTGGCAATGAGAGATCTAATATGATGATAATTGGTGTCCACATGCTTTGTCTTTGAATGAAAAACTAGGTTCTTGGCAAGTTTGATGGCTGACTGGTTGTCAATGAATAATGATGTAGCTTCTTCCTAAGAAATGCCTAAGTCCTGCAAAATTCTGCGCAACCAAACAATTTCACACGCTGGTTCCCATGCTGAAATGTACTCTGCTTCTACTGAAGAAGTGGCCATTGTAGCTTGTTTCTTACAAATCCAAGATACTGCTACTGACCCCATATTCATTAAATAACTTGATGTTGATGCTCGATCATCAATACTTCTAGCAAAGTTGGCATCGGAATATCCACCAAGTACAAAGTTTTTAGTCTTTGTGTAAAGAAGACCAAAATCTTTTGTTCCTTGGATATATCGAAGGACTCTTTTGGCTGCATTCGAGTGGCTGTCTCATGGTTTCTGCATAAAACGTGAAAGGATATTGACTGCATAAGATAGATCAGGGCGACTATTTTTCAAATAAATCAAGCTACCAATCAACTATGTGTAAGTAGTACTGTCCACCTTTCCCCCTTTCAAAGTTTGAAAGTTCCAAGTTTTGCTCCATGGGGGTAAGAATGGGATTGCAATCCTACATGCCAAATCTTTGAAGAACCTCTGCTGCATACTTACTCTGAGAAATGAAAATATGATGTGGACGTTGGAGGACTTCAACTCCAAGATAGTAGTGAAGTAATCCCAAATCTGTCATCTTAAAACCTGCATGTAAATCCTTTTTCACTTGTGCAATATAATCACCATGGTTGCCAGTAATGATCAAATTATCTACATACATAACAATAATTACTAGATATTTGCCCTATTGTCACACATACAAAATATCATCGGATTCACTTCATTGAAAACCAACTTTCTTAAGGTATTCATCCATCTTTGCATACCAAGCTCGGGGAGCTTGTTTCAATCCATATAAAGCCTTAATCAATTTGAAGACTTTATGTTCTTTCCCTTCAATTTCGAAAACTAGTGGTTGTGTCATATACACTTCTCCCTGTAATTCCCCGTTGAGAAAAGCACTTTTCACATCCATTTGACGAGCTTTCCATCATTTCTGAGCGGACAATGCAAGTGTTAATTAGATGGTGTTTCATTTAGTTGTAGGAGCAAAAGTTTCCTCATAATCAATGCCTTCCTGCAGTGCAAACCTTTTGCGACAAGTTGTGCTTTATACTTTTCAAGTTCTCCCTTTTGATTATACTTAATTCTGTAAACCCATTTGCATCCTATGGGTTTAACATTTGTTGGACAATCAACAAGTTTCCAAGTGTTGTAACAATTACTACTTGATATTCTTCAACCATAGCTTGTTGCCATTCTTTATGTTTTACTGCTTCTTTGTATGTGGAAGGTTCAGTAAAATCATTTGCTAACAAGGCAAAATTGCCTTCACTTCTATGTGCCCTTTTGGTGCCTGTTTTATTCTACTAATCAGGCTTTACATCTTTCAAAAGTTGAACTGCCCATTTCGGTAGTTGGTGCTCACTTATTTGTAATTCCGAAAAGTCTCCATCATTGCAAAGAGGATTAATATAAACTGATGTTCTTCATTCAGGTAAAGATTCAAGAGAATCACTGTTAGAAGAACTACTGCTGCTTGGAGATGCGAATGAACTACTAGAAGACCCAGATGATGTTGGTGATGTAGATGGACTGGATGACTCATCTTCAGAGGAAGGAAAGTCAAGTTCATACCAATTTGGTGAAGTTGGTTGACTTTGCATTTTTCCTTTTCTTTTACTGCCCTTAGTTTCTAACTTTTGAAGAAGACTTTCGATTTCTTCAACACTCTTACTTTCTGTTTCATCAAATATTATATCCCTGCTCACAATAAATTTTCCATTGGTCAAAAGACGGTACCCTTTCTTCTCATCAAAATAGCCAATCATTGTGCATTTTAAACTTCTTGAGTCAAGCTTAGTTCACTTTTCTTTTAGAACTAAGGCATAACATACTGATCCAAAAACTCTAAGATGTTTAAATCGAGGTTTGAAACCAAACCAAGCTTCATAAGGTGTGACTCCGTCTAAAGAAGAAGTTGGAGATCTGTTTCTTAAGTAGATAGTTGTATGTATTGCTTCTGTGTAATATGTTGGACTTAACCTCTTGAAAGTTCACATGGATGACGCCACTCCTAACAAAGTGCGATTCATTCTTTTGACTACTCCATTTTGTTGTGGAGTGTAAACATTAGTAAGATGTTGTCTTATGCCATTTTCACTACAATAAGTTTTGAATTCATTTGAAGTGAATTCTCCCCCATTATCTGTCCTAAGAGTACCTATCTTTTCTTTGACTTCATTTTCAACAAGTTGGAAAAACATTTTAAACTTCTGAAGTGCTTCTGACTTGTTCTTCAAGAAGTAAACCCAAGTCATTCTACTAAAATCATCAATGAATAGTAAGAAATATTTGCAACCACCAAATGAAGTTTGTAGTGGTCCACAAACATCAGTGTGAACTAGTTGTAGCCACCTATTTGCATGCCATGAACTTGTTGGAAAACTTTCTCGACTTTGTTTGCCATAAATGCAAGCTTCACATTTTGCATTTTCCCTTTTGAAAGTGAGAAGTCCTTTAAACATTCCTTGTTTCTGCAATTGAGAAAGAATCTCAAAATTTAAATTTTCATATGTTACATGCCATAGTCTTACAGGTGAAATACCTGTACTCACTGCCCTTGCAAAATCAAAATGCTTGGAATAATTGTCCCTTTCATCCTCAACAGTTTTCCATCTTGATAACCTATCATGACAGTTTTCAAGCCCTGTTTGACTGAATTAATCTTGACTAAACCATCTTCCATAATCACCTGATGTCTTGCTTGTCGAATCATGACTAAAGAGAGCAAATTTTTCTTAAAACTTGGTATATACCATACATTGGAAATCATTTTTCTCCAATGCCAGGGAGAAAAAATTTAACTGCTCCTTTTCCATAAGGAGTATGTTTTGTATCATCTACAAGAAAAATGGAATTAAGTTGGCAATCTTGAAAAGTGCAAAAAAAATCACGTCGACAAGTCATGTGTTGAGTTGCCCCCGAATCCAAGATCCAGGCATCTTCATAATCACTTCTAAGATGTGATGAAAATTGCGATGCTGGCGAGGAAGTAAAAACATATTCTAAGTTATCATCATCTTGATCATTTGCAAATTATGCTAAGAGCTATTGAAACTTGGGAATTTTATTAAGATATGTTTGACAATCTTTAGCATAATGGCCAACTTTGTTACATCTTCGAGACACAATTTGACTTAAGTCTCTTCCTCTTCCTTTTCTTTGACTTCAATTTTGAGATTGTCCTCTACCTTGATTATTATTTCCTTGTCCTTGAAAATTGCCTCTTCCTTGGTTGTTTCCTCTACCTTGAAAATTACTCCTTCCTGAACTGTTGCCTCTATTAAAGTTGTTTCCTCTGCTTTGGTTTCGACCTCGAATTTGTACATTATGTGATACTTGATTCTGATTGAAATTCCCTTTTCCTCTGCCTCGAGAACTGTCAGCTGATGATTTACTAGTGCTGGCCTCTATGAAAAAGACATCTTCATCAACTTTCTTCTTCTTCCCAAAGGTTTTATCATGTTGGGTCAACATTTCGTAGAGCTCATCAAACATTAGTTTCTCTAGCTTCTCAATTAATTGTAGAGTCTCCAAAAAATGTGTGTAGGAAGAAGGAAGTCTAGAAATTACAATTGTGACCATAAAGCTATCATCTATTGCTAGAAAACTAGCATTAATGATTTCCTGCCTAATATTCTTAAGTCTTGATATATGTTCAAGAACATCACCTCCTTCAGTCAATTTTTGTTGCAATAATTTTAATTGTAGATCAACTTTCTTTGATTCGAGCTGAGTATCAAAGAGGTATTTAAAAGTTTTCAAAGCAGACCATGCATCTGTAGCATTTTATATATGGACATACATTTCATCATTGACAGAAGATTTAATAAGAGCTAAGGCTTTGGCATTCTTAACTTCCCATTTTGATAGTGCATCTACATCTGTGGGTTTATTCGGATTAATACCACCATCACACATACCCTGCCATAATTCATTATAAATGAGAGTGCTTTCGATGAGGCGGTGCCATGTTTTATAGGATTTTGTACCTTCAAGTTTGTCGGAATCATAGAACAAATTAATTAACTTGGACATTGTAGTGTTGAAGCTTCACACCAAGAATCAGAACAAAAGTGTCAAGATGGGCAACACAACATGCAACAAACCACACAAAAACACGATCTATCAGGGCTTGGCCTTGACCCTCGTATAGTCGTTGAAGAAGGAGAAAAATGACTGAGCTTTGCACTTGGCTCTAGTCAATTTCTCAAAAATTACAAGGTAACTTTCAAAATTTGACTTTTACAATGATGCTCTTGCAAAACTTTGTAAAAAAAAGCTACCCCACGACCCCCCCCCCCCCTCAAAGTAAAATTACTTTGAGTTACAGTTATCCCTTCAAAAAAATTACAATTGAAATCCCCTTATTACTCCAAAAATTTACAAATTACCTTATTACTCCACAAACAATAAATTCCCAAAATAAAAAAATCACCAGATCGCTCCAAAATACAATATTCCTTATTTCTCCATTACAAAAAAAATTTATGATCCACCTTATTTCTCCATTACAAAAAAAAAATTATTATCTTTTAAAACTCCCATTAAAAAAAAGGTGAATTTTACATGAACTTTAAAGCATACATCATGCCTTTTTTAAAAAATCACATCCTTTGACCATTTAAAATAATTCTCGGTGCATGCTTTTAGCAATCCACGCTAGCTTTTTGCTGGATTCTTGCTAGCAGGTTGGCTCATGTTGGCTTCTTGCTGGCAGGCTGGCTCACGTTGGCTTCATGCTAGGTGCTTCACTTTGGCTTTATGCTAAGTGCTTCACTTGCTGGTTTTTTATTTTTCAGCAATGCCAAACTGTTCAGCAACGAACTATACAATTATTCCATTCTCAACATGTTAGCTAGTGAGACCTCCAAGTTCTTCAATTGAAAGACCAAATCGGTGGGGGTTGCTAGCAAGGCACCCACTATGAATAGGTTTTATAGCGCCAGCCACAATAACAAACAAATGTGTCCAGAAACAACTGTGTCTGAAACAACTGCGTTAGAAAATCAATTGTGTCCAAAATGTTTCTACAAAAGCTTTGATAGCCATTCCTTTTGATCTCCATAACTCAAATTTTCACTTGCACTATTGGATGAAGAATTAGATCCTGGTAGCAGTGCTTTTTTTCATTTGAAATATAGGATCTGAATATTATAGGAAATGTAATATGCGGATAAGCCAATAAACAGGGTAAAATACAATTCCCGCGTGGAGGGAAAATGGGCGAGATGCGGGCACAAAAATCCTCCCTTTGCACGCTTTGGACGATGAGATGAAATTACATGCTCCAGTGAATTGAAAGGTTTTAGGTACCGCTTTAAAAACGTTGTGAGCTAGTGGCTTTCTTTAGAAGACCGAGAGGTTTTCTGCTATGCCTTCCAACAAGTACCTCATTTCTTCAACACTTGGATTAACATATCAAACTTTCAATATTACACTCAATACAAAAGAAAAACCATCCAAATTTGCATTAAATTCTAGCATGGGCATATGTTCTAGCATCAAAGAGTTGACAGAATCAATTTGCAGATTAAAAATCTAAAATCAGTAAGAATTTTTTTATTTGTTGAACACAAAACTAAACAATTTCATACCGATAATTTGCTGATCAATTCAATGGAGTTTCAAAAAACTTGTAGAGCTGGAATCTCCTCTTCACATCCACTGCAGCATTATTGGAGCTCTGATACCACAATAATGGCAGAATGGTCCTCAGACACGTAATTTTATTAATTAGAAAAAATAATTACATATTTGATTTTGCAAGAGTTTACACCCGAACAACCAAACACTCTTGCAATGAGCTATTTATTAAGATCAATGTCCTAACTACCTCTAATTATGGATCACTTAATTAATAACAAGTGTCCATTTACAATAAATGATATTCAAAACAACTAGCTAACAAATCTCCTAAAATAGAGCCTAAGATACGACACATTTGGAGAGTCATATCTTGTTACAACAATATCCTAATTCTAAACGTCTCCGTTAAATAATTAAATATTCTAGAATAATAATTATTAATTTAATATCTAAAATTAATAATTATTTTATTCCAAATTTATAACCTATGATAATATTTTATTTTTGGATCATCTAACATTCCCCCTATGATCCAAAGATACATTACAACAGATACCAAGTTCATCCCTGAACTTAGTAAATTTTATTCTACCAAGCGGTTTTGTGAAAATGTTGGAGATCTGATCTTCGGAAGGACAATAAACTAGCTTGAGGACATATTTGGCAATGAGAGATCTAATATGATGATAATTGGTGTCCACATGCTTTGTCTTTGAATGAAAAACTGGGTTCTTGGCAAGTTTGATGGTTGACTGGTTGTCAATGAATAATGATGTAGCTTCTGCCTGAGAAATGCCTAAGTCCTGCAAAATTCTGCACAACCAAACAATTTCACAGGCTGGTTCCCATGCTAAAATGTACTTTGCTTCTGCTAAAGAAACGGTCATTGTAGCTTGTTTCTTACAACTCCAAGATACTGCTACTGACCCCATGTTCATTAAATAACCTGATCTTGATGCTCGATCATCAATACTTCCTGAAAAGTCGGCATCAGAATATCCACCAACTACAAATCTTTTAGTCTTTGTGTAAAGAATACCAAAATATTTTGTTCCTTCGATATATCGAAGGAATCTTTTGGCCGCATCCCAGTGGTTGTCTCATGGTTCCTACATAAAATGTGAAAGAATATTGACATCATAAGATAGATCAGGGCGAGTATTTGTCAAATGAATCAAACTACCAATCAACTGTCTGTAAGTAGTACTGTCCACCTTTCCCCCCTTCAAATTTTTAAAGTTTCAAGTTTTTCTCCATGGGGGTAAGAACGGGCTTGCAATCCTACATGCCAAATCGTTGAAAAACCTCTATTGCATACTTACTTTGAGAAATGAAAATATGATGTGGACATTGGAAGCCTTCAACTCCAAGATAGTAGTGAAGTAATCCCAAATCTGTCATCTTAAAACTTGCATGTAACTCCTTTTTCACTTGTGCAATATGATCATCATGGTTGCCAGTAATGATCAAATCATCTACATACATAACAAGAATTACCAGATATTTTCCCTGTTGTCGAACATACAAAATATCATTAGATTCACTTCATTGAAAACCAACTTTCTTAAGATATTCATCCATCTTTACATGCTAAGCTCAGGGAGCTTGTTTCAATCCATATAAAGACTTAATCAATTTGCAGACTTTATGTTCTTGCCCTTCAATTTCAAAACCTTGTGGTTGTGTCATATACACTTCTTTCTGTAAATCCCCGTTGAGAAAATCACTTTTCACATCCATTTGATGAACTTTGCATCATCTCTGGGTGGCCAATACAAGTGTTAATCGGATGGTGTTCCATTTAGCTGTAGGAGCAAAAGTTTCCTCATAATCAATGCCTTCCTGCTACACAAAACCTTTTGCGACAAGTCCTGCTTTATGCTTTGCAAGTTATCCCTTTTGATTATACTTAATTATGTAAACCCATATGCATCCTATGGGTTTAACATTTGTTGGACAATCAACAAGTTTCCAAGTGTTGTTATCAATTATTGCTTGATATGCTTCAACCATAGCCTATTGCCATTCTTTATGTTTTACCCCTTCTTTGTATGTGGAAGGTTTAGTAAAATCATTTGCTAACAAGGAAAAATTTCCTTCACTTCTATGTGTCGTTCTGGTGCCTGTTTTATTCTTCTCATCAGGCTTTACATCTTTCAAAAATTGAACTGCACATTTTGGTAGTTGGTGCTCACTTATTTGCGATTTTGAAAAGTCTCCATCATTGTAAATAGGATTAATATAAACCGATGTTCTTCATTCAGGTGAAGAGTTTGGAGAATCACTGTCAGAAGAATTGCTGCTGCTTGGAGATGCAAATGAACTGCTAGAAGACCTAAATGATGGACTGGATGACTCATCTTCAAAGGAAGGAAAATCAAGTTCATACCAATTTGGTGAAGTTGGTTGACTTTGCATTTTTCCTTTTCTTTTACTGCCCTTAGTTTCTAACTTTTGAAGAAGACTTTCGATTTCTTCAACACTCTTACTTTATGTTTCATCAAAGATTACATCCCTGCTCACAATAAATTTTCAATTGGTCAAAAGACGGTACCCTTTCTTCTCATCAGAATAGCCACTCATTATGCATTTTAAACTTCTTGAGTCAAGCTTAGTTCGATTTTCTTTAGGAACTAAGGCATAACATACTGATCCAAAAACTCTAAAATGTTTAACTCGAGGTTTGAAACCAAACCAAGCTTCATAAGGTGTGATTCCGTCTAAACAAGCAGTTGGAGATCAGTTTCTTAGGTAGACAGTTGTATGTATTGCTTCTGCGCAATATGTTGGACTTAATCTCTTGAAAGTTAACATGGATCACGCCATTCCTAACAAAGTGTGATTCATTCTTTCGACTACTCCATTTTGCTGTGGAGTGTAAACATAAGCAAGATGTCGTCTTATGCCATTTTCACTACAATAATTTTTGAATTCATTTGAAGTGAATTCTCCCCCATTATCTGTCGTGAGAGTACCTATCTTTTCTTTGACTTCATTTTCAACAAGTTGGTGAAAAATTTTAAACTTCTCAAATGCTTCTGACTTGTGCTTCAAGAAGTAAACCCAAGTCATTCTACTGAAATCATCAATGAGTAGTAAGAAATATTTGCAACCACCAAATGAAGTTTGTAGTGGTCCACAAACATCATTGTGAACTAGTTGTAGCCGCCTATTTGCACGCCATGAACTTGTTGGAAAGCTTTCTTGACTTTGTTTGCCATAAATGCAAGCTTCACATTTTGCATTTTCCCTTTTGAAAGTGGGAAGGTCCTTTAACCATTCCTTGTTTCTGCAATTGAGAAAGACTCTCAAAATTTAAATGTCCATATCTTACATGCCATAGTCTTACAGGTGAAATACCTGTAGTCACTGCCCCTGCAAAATCAGAATGCCTTGGAATAATTGTCCCTTTAATCCTTAACAGTTTTCCATCTTGATAACCTGTCATGACAGTTTTCAAGCCCTGTTTGACTAAATTAATCTTGACTAAACCATCTTCCATAATCACCTGATGTCCTACTTATCGAATCGTGACTAAAGAGAGCAATTTTTTCTTAAAAGTTGGTACATGCCATACATTGGAAATCATTTTCTCTCCAATGCTAGGGAGAAAAACTTTAACTGCTCCTTTTCCATAAGGAGTATGTTTTTTATCATCTGCAAGAAAAATGGAATTAAGTTGGCAATCTTGAAAATTTCAAAAAAGTCACATCGACAAGTCATGTGTTCAGTTGCCCCTGAATCCAAGATCCAGGAATCTTCATAATCACTTCTAAGATGTGATGTTAGCAAGGAAGTAAAAACATATTCTGAGTTATTGTCATCTTGAGCATTTGAAAATTGTGCTGAGAGCTGGTGAAACTTGGGAATTTTATTAAGAGATATTCGACAATCTTCAACATAATGGTCAAATTTGTTACATCTTCGACACACAATTTGACTTAAGTCTCTTCCTCTTCCTGAAGATTTTCCTCTGCCTCTGCTTTGAATTCTATTTTGAGATTGTCCTCTACCTTGATTATTATTTCTTTTTCCTTGAAAATTGCTTCTTCCTTGGTTGTTTCCTCTACCTTGAAAATTGCTCCTTCCTGAACTGTTGCCTGTATTAAATTTGTTTCCTCTGCTTTGGCTTCGACCTCGACTTTGTACATTATCTGATGCTTGATTTTGATTGAAATTCCCTTTGCCTCTGCCTCAAGAACTGTTAGCTGATGATTCACTAGTGTCGACCTCTATGAAAAAGACATCTTCATCAACTTTCTTCTTCTTCCCAAAGGTTTTATTATGTTGGGTCTACATTTCACAAAGCTCATCAAACTTTAGTTTCTCTAACTTCCCAGTTAATTGTAGAGTCTCCAAAAAATGCATGTAAGAAGAAGGAAGTCCAACAATTACAATTGTGACCATAAAGCTATCATCTATTGCTAGAAAACCAACATTAATGATTTCCTACCTAATATTCTTAAGTCTTGATATATATTCAAGAACATCACCTCCTTTAGTCAATTTTTGTTGCAATAATTTTAATTGTAGATCAACTTTCTTTGATTAAGGTTGAGTACCAAAGAGGTCTTTAAAAGTTTTCAAAGAAGACCATGCATCTGTAGCATTTTCTATATGGACATACACATCATTATTGATAGAAGATTTAATAAGAGCTAAGGCTTTGGCATTCTTAACTTCCCATTTTGCTAATGCAGCTGCATCTATGGGTTTATTAGGCTTAATATCACCATCACATATACGCTGCCATAATTCATTATAAATGAGAGTGTTTTCGATGAGGTGGTGCCATGTTTTATAGGATTTTGTACCTTCAAGTTTGTCAAAATCAGCGAACAAATTAATTAACTTGGACATTGTAGTGTTGAAGCTTCCCACCAAGAATCATAACAAAAATGTCAAGATGGGAAACACAACATGCAACACATCATGCAAAAACATGATCTATTGGGGCTTGGCCTTGACCCTCATATAGTCGTCGAAGCAGGAGAAAAATGACTGAGCTTTGCACTTGACACTAGTCAATTTCTCAAAAATTACAAGGTAACTTTAAAAATTTGACTTTTACAATGATGCTCTTGCAAAACTTGGTAAAAAAAAGTTACCCCCCCCTCAAAGTAAAATTACTTTGAGTTACAGTTATCCCTTCAAAAAAATTACAATTGAAATCCCCTTATTACTCCAAAAATTTACAAATCACCTTATTACTCCACAAACAATAAATTCCCAAAATTAAAAAATCACCAGAATCTCTCCAAAATACAATATTCCTTATTCCTCCATTACAAAAAAATTCTATGATCCACCTTATTTCTCCATTACAAAAAGACTTTATTATCTTTTAAAACTCCCATAAAAAAAAGTGAATTTTATGTGAACTTTAAAGCATACATCATGCCTTTTTAAAAAAATCACATTCTTTGACCATTTAAAATAATTCTCGGTGCATGCTTTTAGCAATCCATGCTGGCTTTCCACGATGGCTTTTTGCTGGCTTCTTGCTGGTAGGTTGGCTTACGCTAGCTTCTTGCTGGCAGGCTGGCTCACGCTGGCTTCATGCTGGGCACTTCACTCTGGCTTTACGCTGAGTGCTTCACTCGCTGGTTTTTTATTTTTCAGCAACACCAAACTATTCAGCAGTGAACTATACAGTTATTCAATGCTCAACACGTTAGTTGGTGAGAAATCCAAGTTCTTCAACTAAAAGACCAAATCGGTGGGGGTTGCCAGCAAGGCACCCACTATGAATAGGTTTTACAGTGCCAGCCACAATAACAAACAACTGCGTCCAAAACAACTGTGTTCAGAAAATCAATTGCATCCAAAATGTGTCTACAAAAGCTTTGATAGCCATTCCTTTTGATTTCCATAACTCAAATTTTCACTTGCACTTTTGGATGAAGAATTAGATGTTGGTAGCAGTGTTTTTTTTCATTTGAAATATAGGATCTGAAGATTATAGGAAATGCAGTATGTGGATTAGCCAATAAACGGGGTAAAATACAATTCCCCCGTGGAGGGAAATGGGCGAGATGTGGGCACTGGAAGCCTCCCCTTGCACGCTTTGGACGATGAGATGAAATTACATGCTTCGGTGAATTGAAAGGTTTTAGGTACTACTTTAAAAAAATTGTGAGCCAGTGGCTTTCTTTAGAAGACCGAGAGGTTCTCTGCTATGCCTTCCAACAAGTGCCTCATTTCTTCAACGCTTGGATTAACGTATCAAACTTTCAATATTACACTCAATAAAAAAGAAATACCATCCAAATTTGCATTAAATTCTAGCATGGGCATATCTTCCAGCATCAAAGAGTTAACAAAATCAATTTGCAGATTAAAAATCTAAAATCAGTAAGATTTTTTTGTTTGTTGAACACAAAATTGAACAATTTCATACCAATTATTTGCTGATCAATTCAATGGAGTTTCCAAAAACTTGTAGAGTTGGAATCTCCTCTTCACATCCACTGCAGCATTATTGG
The DNA here is from genome assembly GCA_000404065.3 of Pinus taeda. Classification (NCBI taxonomy): domain Eukaryota; kingdom Viridiplantae; phylum Streptophyta; class Pinopsida; order Pinales; family Pinaceae; genus Pinus; species Pinus taeda. Next base: position 265,266 of record APFE031248572.1, read on the forward strand.
AGCTCTGATACCACAATAATGGCAGAAGAGTCCTCAAACACGTAATTTTATTAATCAGAAAAAATAATTATATATTTGATTTTGCAAGAGTTTACACCCAAACCAAACGCTCTTGCAATGATCTATTTATAAGCTGAATGTCCTAACTACCTCTAAATATGGATCACTTATTAAATAGCAAGTGTCCATTTACAATAAATGCTATTCAAAACAACTAGCTAACAAATCTCCTAAAATAGAGCCTAAGATACGACACATTTGTAAAGTCATATCTTGTTACAACAATATACTAATTCTAAATGTCTCCATTAAATAATTAAATATTTTAGAATAATAATTATTAATTTAATATCTTAAATTAATAATTATTTTATTCCAACTTTATAACCTATGATAATATTTTATTTTTGGATCATCTAACATTGGCCTCACTCCACTATCTTGTATTACATTTCGTATGATGATTTTTTTAGGGTACTTATTTTCTCACATAATTATTATTGTACCGAATTTTATAACTACTTACAATCCAAATTATTAGCTTATCTTAATGACTAGTATTAAACTTAAAATTATTTTACATATGGTTGGTAATCTAGACTATCACGTCTTGGTTTTCAGACAATCCCATGCTCATAGGCACCTAAAAGAGGTTTTCACTAGAAGCATGGAAAAGTTATTAAGTGATATACTTTTTCAATTGAGCAACATTCACTATTGATTCAAGTAGGCACCCTTGAAGTGTCTTCAATTGCACTGCACCTAGAGGGTGTATATATTCTATTATAAAGTGCCCTAGCCATGCGATTTCCAACTTTATCAGCTTCCCCTTTATTCGACTATCATATAGCATTGCTAGATATCCTACTTTCAATTTTTTTGTTTGTAGATTCTTTTTCTGGCAATTTTTTTTTGTCGCTTTTATGTGCTTGTTGTTGATGAAGTGCATGTAATATATCTTCTTCTAATTGGTGTAGTTGGTGAAGTCATTCTTTTTTAGTATTCCCAATGTTGTACTTTAGGATAGATGATATGCTTGCTACATTTGTGGTTTAATGCAATGTTATTATTGCTTATTTCCCATACACGAGCTTGAATGGTGTGCCCAATCGATCCTTTATATCCTGTACGATATGACCATAAAATTAAGAGGTTTTATTGTCCCAATCGTCTCTGTTGATATTGAATATCTTAGTGATTCCTTTATGTAAAGTCTTGTTAAATGATTTTAAAACATCATTGGCTGATGGGTGATAAGTTGTTGTCTTCCTATGCACAATAATGAATTTTTGTAGCAGTGCTTTGGTTGTATCATTAACAAAGTGTGTGCCCTTATCACTAATTATAGTCAAGGGACAACCAAATCATGTTGCTATATTTTTAGAGATAAATTTAGCTACTACTTATTTTGTACAAGACTGAATTGTTTCAACTTTTTCGCACATCATCAAATATTCTACTATAGCGATCACATATTTTGTGCCCATATTTTTTTCCCTTTTGGGAAATGGGACGACAAAGTCAATAGCCCAAATCTCAAACGGTAGTGTTGGATTTATAGAGTGTAGTGGAATTTCATTTTTTGACAATGAATGACCCATTATTTGATAAATACCACATTTATGTACTTCTGTTTGATAGTCTTTGAATAGGGCTGGGTACCATAATCCGTCTTGTAATATTTTTCTAGTTGTTAAATCCCCTTTATCATGTGTGCCAACACAACCTCTAAGAGCTTCATCTATAATATCCTTCCTTTCATGCTCCAAAACACATCTTTGAATTATTTCAAACCATCCCCATATTATATAATTTTCCATATATTAATGTGAATGGTGCTGCTTTTATTACTAATATTTTCTTTTCCTTTTCAGATAATCCATCTGGTGCTTTTCTTGTATTCAAAAACTAAACAATTTCTACAAATTTTGCAGGAATTTCTTCAACCTTAAATAAATGTGCATATATATCAAGTCATTGTTGAATTCCATCGATTCTTCTCTTGTTTCCAGTTCAGATATGTGGTTTGGCCTGAAAATTTTTTTCATTGGTAAAAATATCATTTCAAATTCAAATTCTTGGAATAATAATAGCCATCAACAAATTCGGCCCTAATGCATTAGTTTATTGAAGAGACTCTCATAGATCTTGGTGATCAACGAAGAATATAAAAGGATTATCTAAAAGGTAGTGGCGTAATTTTTATAGAGAAAAAATCATGGCGAGCACTTCTCATTCCATCGTTGAATAGTTCGTTTTTGCTTTATTCAACTTTCAACTAGGAATTTTCATGGTCTATGGAGTTGTTGTCAAGCTGCGTAAGTGTGGCCTCAAATATCATATTTGATGCATCAACATGCACGTGAAACTTATTCAACCAATCGAGAAATTTTAATAGGGGTGCTTCTACTAGCTTCCTCTTAATTAGTTGAAAAAAAACATTTCATTCCTTGGTTCAATTATATAGAACATCCTTCTTGAGTAGCTCATTATCAAGAAAGCTATGTAAGAGTAATGTCCAATGAATTTTCTGTGGTATCTTGTATGCCCTAAAAAATTAATCTTCTTTTGTTTTAATGGTGGTTTTTAAGTCGAGGATCACTTTAATTGTTTCCATGTCCACTTTGATCCTATCTTTACACACTGCATGTCATAATAATATACCTATTAGTGTAGCAAAAATGCATTTCTTGATGTTAAGAGACAAATGAATTTTCCTACATCTCTCTACCATAAGCCTCAACCATTGGACATAATATTTCAGAAGTATGTACATAGTCCAATCATCAAAGTAAACTACCATGGTTTTATACTTCTATTCTTGAAATTCTTTAACTCGTATTGTAGAAAATACTGTCAGTGTGTTTTTTAGCCCAAATGGCATTAATTTGTATGAAAAGGGTTCAAATTATATAACAAATATGGTTTTCTCTTGATATTCATTTGCAATGGGTACTTGATTGTACCCTGAGAAGCCATATTTGAATGAGTACACTCATTCCCTACCACCTCATTTATCATTTGATCAGCAAATGGAGTGGGAAATTAGTTAGTTATTGTTAGTTTATTTAAGCCAAAAAATTCAATGAAAATTCTTAATCTGATTGGGTCGTGATTTTTAGGTTGCATGACTATGGGACTTACCCACTCTAATTTTTCTATTGGATAGATGATGTTATAAGTTAGCATCCATTCTATTTCTTTTTGGACAATCAGTTAATACTTATGAGCTAATTTATATTGTATTTTATTTATAGGATTAGCTCCTTGAATTAGGTTGATTTTCATTTCCCCCATTTCTTTCACAAGTCTCTTCAAGTCTATAATTGTTTGTGAATACATCTTGGTATTCTTTTAGTAGGTCGATATTTTTCGTAGCTGGCTTGCCCAACCAATAGTCTCAATGTCGAGCTATTTTTGGTTGGCTGCCATTTGAGATATTGACTTCTTTAATTTTAATCTCCACATCCACCTTGTTGGGGGCATTTTACTTGTTGAGGTTCTAGTCCCCTATTTTTATTTCTTGGTAGGAAGGTGGAAAATCCACTTTATTAGTCTTCTCACTATTGGGTCCCCATAATACTAGTGATTACCCCATTACTATTGTAGTTGTACCCCTTATTGATATTGTTGTGCCCCTATTGTGCCCATATTGTTACTATTGTGCCCCATAGAAGCCCACTATTATTATTATTGTGCCCTTACATTATTATTGTTATGTAGGCTCTGATTATGTTATGACTCCTTAGACTCCTATATATAGAAAGGAGGTCTTTTCATTTGTATCATCCAAGAATTGTTCATTTGTGTAATGTAAAGGAGGTTGCCCCTGCGAAGAGGCTGAATTCTAAGGCGTTGATCTATCTTTTCTTGAGATGGTTTCATAACATTTGATATCAGAGCTTTAAATTTTAGGGTTTCGCTACTCCAAACAGGTCATCGTGGCATTTTCGCTATAACGTTTCTTCGGAGACGCTTCAGAAGTTGAAAAAACACCCATTTGAGAAGACGTAGCGTTAAATCTCAGGTCTGAATTTCAGAGCATTTTGCGCTATAATTGCGAAGATATGATCTTGGGAAGTTGGTCTTTTTGCAGACTCCTGAATTACATTCCAAACAGGTGAGCTAGGGAAAATCGTCATAACTTTTTCTCTGAGCATTGGATTGAAATTTCGTAAAAAGGTACAGAAAAAGGATAGACTGTAGTTTATTCTATATATTTTTCAGAGCCAGAGGTCGAAACAGTGACTCGTGGAACGTCGTACAAGTTCTGTAGGTTTCAACCCCGTACATAAATTACTTGCATACGAATTCTAAATCACATGAAAAATAAAAATGCGAGAGCATAACACATAAAACACATATACATAGAGATTTCCCACTGGATCCCAAAACCGGGACTACCAGCTTGATTTTTCATTATGTTCCTT
>APFE031248572.1:270988-281530 GCA_000404065.3 Pinus taeda
TATCATCCAAGAATTGTTCATTTATGTAATGTAAAGGAGGTTGCCCCCTCGAAGAGGCTGAATTCTAAGGCGTTGATCTATCTTTTCTATCTTTTCTTGAGCTGGTTTCATAACACTCACTTTCCTATTTAGACAATATTCTTTTATTTTTTTGAGGTTTTATGGTTGATCCTTTTGCTAGTGAACGCTTTGGTTTAGAATATGGGTGTTTTCCATTTCTAAGCGATTAGTTATTTTTTGTTGAGATGAGATGAATGATACATGAATATAAGATCAAATTCTACTTTTCTTTGTTCTATTTGTTTAGTGTGAGTTTCTTTTTTCAAAAAATATTTTATCTGTTGAGCTGCTTTGACCAATTCTTACTCCTCTAGTCGAAATTTTAAGAATTTCATAAAACATTTCTTTAATTCACTCCATTGTAATGAATCACCCTAAGCTTCCTCAATATTATAACATTTATTTGCTAGAACGCTGAGAGTACTAGGAACATATGGGGCCAGAATATCTCATCCATCTAGTCAATTTTTTACCATTCTACTTCACATAATTGAATATGTTCTATAGCGTTCTAACCATTTTTCAAAGTTGGAATATTTTTTTGCTCCAACAACTTCCATCCTCCACAATTATCAACAAAATAAGCATTGCCAATGTCCAAGTTTGGAGTCGGGAAGCATGGGTATTCCACCATCTTTTCTCTTATCCAATGAAATGTTGGACTAGGCTTTGCATCCTTACTTTCTCTCCTATCACCTTAGTCACTTGTTCAATGTGGTTTATAGGATATGCTTGCTCTTTAAACCTCAACAACATACCACAATACTTCCTTAAATCAAATGGTAGTAGTGTAGGAATTTCTTTTAACTTTATTTTTATATGATGAGGATTCCTTTTATAATAAAACAAGGTTGGACAATTTTGGTCAACAGAGCTTCAATTGACCAACATTTTCTTTTAATCATAATTCTCGATCTTCCATTCATAAAGCTCAGTGTTTGGATTTTGACTAATGGAGAGTAGTGAGCCTGGAAGAGATCCTTTGAATGTATTTGGCTCCACATTGTCTTTATTCCCCTACAAGATTTTATATAATATCCTTGTTTTTGTATCATCATCCCAATATTATATCCAATGTTTTCTTTCTCAAGGGCCAAGAAGAATTATAGTTTTTTTCTTGTTTCCTTTCAATTTAATTTTTTATCTTTCAAAGGAAATTGTCGCTTTCATTTTTCTACCCCGCGGTCATCAAACCAAAGCTGGATATGTTAGTATGCCATCGAATAAGTTGATTAAATTGAAGTTGAAAATATTTAGAATACCCATCATTGATGTTTTCACTTGCCTTACCATTTTAGTAGGTTCTCTGAATCTCTAGTGTGCTAATTTTAGGCAGTTAGTCGTTCATCCCAAAGATGACCTTCTTATTTTTATCCATGTTTCTCTAGGAAGAATGTTAACTTGAAATCTAGAGTTGACTATGACTTTCTTCATCATATAACCATTTATCTCAAGGTCTACTTGAGGGTCATAGTCATTGAGATGTTTACCCTGAGATAATTGATGCATGTTCCTGAACTAATTTTTCTCCACATTCTTGTTTCTCAATATGTGGAGGAGCTCGATCAAACGTCTGACTAACTGTTCTTCTTTTAATAGTTCTAGAAATTCTTTTAATATATTATATTTCATTAACTTTTGTTTTCCAGGATCATTTTTAAAAAATCCAATTTTCTTTCCATTGTTTCATTATGTTGTTGTATATTTTGATATTAGGCAGTGCCTTTTGATGGTAAAAAAATGTGTTAAGTTCGTAGATTATTTTCCTAACATACTCTAGATCAGGTAATGACATGGAGGTTTTGATAGTTTAGAACCTCTTTCTTTTGGACAGAATGAAGGAGGCTTACATCTTTTTTATTCATTATCTTTTCTAATATTCTAGTGCAATATTCTAAAGAATGATAACCCATTTTGCACATATTGCAAAACCTTAAGTCAATTTTGTCTTTCATGGGGAAGCTAGGTGCAACATGACCCTCCTTTCAACATGCAAAGTAAGAAACTATTCCTCGACCTTGACCTCAACCTTGACCCCATCCATTATATCCACCTCTTCTTCTACAAAATCCTCCTCTATCATTTCTTCCTCCTTGTGTTGCTAGATCATTGAACTGATTAGATGCTTGTGTATGACATACAATGTGATAATTAGGCTTGTTTTTTTTGTTCAACTCAAACTCTTATGTGGAAATTCACATATGGAACATCATTTATGCTTTTGAATTTCTTAAATTACACTGTCACTCTCTAGTAGTATGGATCGACATGATTTGAAATATGCCAGAATATATATCTTCCTAAACATATCAGACATCCTAATCAAAATAATATGTAAATTTACAATTATATTTTTTGTGCCCTTCGATTCTATAATTGGTGCACCATAAACTATTTTTTGCAAAGATAAGATTAGCATTGACTACTGCGACTATTCAATATTTTCTTCTAATCTTTGGTCAGTCAAATCGAAGTTTGACTACCAATCGTTGTTCTTTTCAATAAGTTGGGCCTTTTTAATGCTTCCTCACATGATATAACTTCACGCATTCTAATGGCGCTTGAATTTTTTTATAGTAATCTCGAAACATACCATTGAACCATCAGATCTTCATCAATTTTATTATGGGATTTGACTTAAAAAATCCTTAAATCTTTTATTTTACTCTCTTACTATTTCATCTGTTCTTTGTTTGAATTCTTTTAGCTTATGTGTCGCAAGATGTTTAACGTCCTTGGATTTGAAGGATGAACAATTACTTTTTATGTCATTCTTACTTTTAACTCGGTTCTTTGTAAAGTTCATAGACCACCTCAGAGATATTTTTTGAAGAGTTGCTGCAAATTGTGCCACCTATTTGTCCTTATCTGCGATATCATTAGTTTCCCATAAATTCCCATAGAAAAACCAAAACTTTTTATAATATGCGTCTCTCTCATAGAGGGGGATATGGCTTAATCCCATACTTATTTGAGGTGTTGGATTCGTTTCTATTTTCTTTAGACTCAAGTGTTGTCTTGATAAGATGGCATGTTTTCCTAATAGTTTGGTTAGCTAAACAATTTCGTCATATATATCATCCTAGACACCTAGTGATTGAATAACTCAAGGGGTACTCTCTTTATATTCAACTTTGATGCTTGTAAAATATTCAATTTGGTGCCCTTTATCTATGTAATTGATAAAATAGTTTGTCTAGTTTTGGTTGGTTCGTTGACTCAATTTCCTTTTTTTTCTTATTCAACAAATATTAGTTTCAGCAGGGGAGTACATTCCTAAAATTTGTTATATGGAGAAGTACGTATTCCCTTTATTAATTTTGAATCCAGGTTTGGTTGACTACGGTATTTCAATTTGGAGATGGTCTCTCAAATTCCCATGCTTGTCTCATGTATACCAAACTATAAAAGGATTTGAATTAATATTAAGTATTTTCTAGAGGAATTCTCTTATTATGAGACTTGATATACTTGTGACAGGGGATCGTGAAATCATTGGTCTAGAGTCATCAAATTCGATATGTCTACATGCCTATATGGGCTTAATTGTAAACTATTATTTCTCATTTGAGTGGTCAGTGCTACGCCTCTCAACTCTTGGTTCACTCTACTACCTTAAGAAGATTATCATGCATCTTCAATCTCTCTCTCTTGAACTTCTTTATTTCTCAATCTCTAGGTAAATGTTTCCTCCTTGGTTTCTTATCGCCTTTCCTATCTTTTGTCCCTCTTTATTTTTTGAATATCAATCAGTTGTTTATACTACTCCATACATGATTGGGTCCTTCATCGAGATTCCTCATCAAGCATATGTTCTTGTGTTTTTGCAACTAACAGTTTTCCTCTCATTTTGACTACCAATTTCCTTCTTTTTCTCTTTTTTTCCTATTTATTTCTCACAAACATCTACCCCCCAATTGTTCACCCAACTTACTCCTGGTTGGAAAGGGTAATTACAATGACAATTTTTATTTTCTTAGGAAGTAATCCCATTTTTATTTTGTATTTTTACACTAGGTGGTGTCGAGGAATTCTCCCATTCAGCTCATTATTTACTCTTGTCGGAATTTATTTTCTTTGTAAAGATGGTGTATACTCAACTATGTGACCAACTCCCCTATCAAGGAGAAACATATGTAGTAAAGTAGGTATGTTGCAAAAACAACTATAGTGAAAATTGTCAAAGAAGCTTACCTCAATTTTTTCAACAAAAGTGCATTCTATTGCTTACTACTTGTAGAAGTTGTTTAATATCTTAGACACCCACTTGTGAAAATTCATTCTCCCTTCATTAGTTAATTTTAAGGTTAATCAACCGTCATGTTCCATTTGGCACATTAGGTAAGTGGTTGATATATTTCTTTATTTTGGCAGGGACTAATTCAATAAACTTCTTGTGTTCTTCCATGAAAAAATGCACTCTGGATTCTATAATAGATAATTGATTTATTATTGTGTAATTTTTTATGTAATTATTAATATTTCTCTCACACCACTCTTTTATATCTTCTAGTATTAAAATTTATGCATGCATATTGTCTAAATTCGGGTCCAACACTACTAGAAACAAAACCAATGTTGTAATCTAGCAAAAAAGTATGCATTAGTCATTAGTGGTGTAGAACATCGAGTAAGATTAAAGAATCACATGCATCACTTAGAAGAGAAAAGAGACACAAAAATAGTATAGAGCCAACAAAAGCACATGTGTTAGTATTCTTAACAACCAACCAAATTTTACATAGAGTCGAGTACATCCATATTTATATCCATGATAGATAGTTACAACAATTTATTTTGTCTCAACTAACTTAACCAAAATGACTTGGCTAGTCAAATCATCAAAGGATACGAATGAATTAAAATACATTCTTTAGTGAGTTGACTCGACTGGGCTAGTCGACCTCCAATGGGCCATTGCAAGTTCGATAATGTTGAAACCAATGCTTACTTGATCTTCTTATTTAGCTCCTCAAAGTCACTTTTTTGACCCTTTTTCCACTAGAAACTATTTCCACTTGTTGTTATGGCATGGAGTGGTGTTGATACTACTGAAAATGAGTTTATGAATTTCCTTTAGTATTATGTTTCCCCAACGAAACTCCTAACCATAGAAACATTAGTAGGAATCAACCATTTAATGATGGTTTCCATCTTGTAAGGATCTATATTCAACTCATCTCCACCTATCACATACCCCAAATACACCAAAAAATGTTGTGGAAACTCACACTTCTTAAGATTTTATAGTAGTTGGTGCATATTTAATGTACCCAACACCTACATCAACTTCAAGATGTGCTGCTATTTTGTAGCACTATATAGTGATATATATTCCAAATAGATAATAACAAATGAATCTATAAAAGAACACAATATATCATTCATTAACCTAATAGACATATATAGTGCATTGCATAGGCCAAATGGCATGACTATCCATTCATACAAACCTTACCTAGTTTTGAAGGTGGACTTCTAGGTATCTTCTTCTCTAGCTCAAACCTAGTGATATCCAGACTTTAATTCCAACTTAGTGAAGTATTTCACTTGTTGCAACCAATCTAGTAGATCATCTATTATGGGTAGGGGGTACCTGTTCTTGAGCATAATTTTGTTTAACATCCTGTAATTTATACACATTCACCAAGTCCCATCCTTTTTTTCGCACAATGATGATGATTGACCCACATGGTGATGTACTCAGTCGAATGACACCTTATTCCAGTAGTTATTGCAACTATTTCTTCACTTCAATTGCTTCTATAAAAGATTGCTTTTACAACCCAATGTTTGGTAATGGGGAGTCCAACAATATTTGGATATCATGCTCCACTCCCCTCTTGGGTGGTAGCCATTTAAGCTCCTAGAACACATCCCTAAATGCCTATATTGATTCTTACAGTTTTTTTTCTTAGTACACCCTTATAGGGATTCATTTGCTCTTACTCATTTACATGTTGATTTTCTCTTAAAAATAGTAAAACATACATCTTACTTGAATTGATCAATATATTGGCTTGATTAGCACTTATCAATGAAATTTTGAACTTTCCCTTGCATGCATTGATGGTGAAGGATTTTCCATCCTTTATGAGTTGGTACTGGTTGGCTCGCTACAATAATATTACATCTTACATGTATAAATAGGGACATCCAAACACCACTCCACATGCATCAAGGGGAACTACATCTATTTCTACTTCATCAATAAAATCAACATTAATAGAATTTTTTTTCCTTGTTTTGTTACCTTTATCTTTGCATTTTTATTTACCCATCCCAATGTATATGAGCTTGGATGATCACAAACTTCCAATCCCAATTTTTTTATTGGCTCTGTTACCATGAGATTTTCCTATGATCACGTGTCGAACAAAGCATCGATATTGATGTTTTTGACCTATATCATTATAGGGAAGATTCTAGTCTTTTCATTCTCTTCTTATTATTGAAGGTTACTTAGATTCACCTCCTTTTTCATTGATTTACATACGATATTCTCATCCAAGTACAAGTTGATTTCAACATGGTTTCTCAAATCAATGGCCATGATATTATTCGTATTATTATCTTTCTTTTTATTCTTTGGGTTAAGCTCTAGATGCAACTTCCAAAACTTGTCCTCTTTATGATCGTCAATGTTATAGTGGTTACTGGGATTTTTTCATTGGTATGTTGTGGCCACAACATTTTTATCTTCCCCCCCTTTCCACTTCTTCATCCCCTCCTTATAAGTGTGTTTGTGCTCCTTCTGCTTTGATCCACTTGATTTTTTTCTTTTATCATATGTTCTCTAGGTACTATGCATGTACACAAGCTTCATCCACTGATTTGGGCTTGAATGATATCACTTGCTTCCATAAATGGATGTGTATATCCCCCAAATAATTAAGGAGTACATCTAGGTTCTTTGGGGAGATACTCATTATTATGTCCATCTCTCTAAATTAATTGTTGTACTCTTGTACACTCTGCCCCTACTTCTACCTAAAGCAGTACCCCTAGATCCACTAGTCCTCTACATACCCAATAAGGTAAAATCATAAATTTAACATGAGTCATTGGATAATATCCCTCCAACCTCAAGGTATTTGTATGGATTTCCCACCAAGTCAACACATGGTTCTCTAATTTCAGACATGCAAATGAAATAGTTTATTCTTCCTCTATATGATGAACACTGAAATAAACTTCTAATTGTTGCAACCAATGATTTAGCTTTAGAGCATCGATCTCACCTTAATATAGTTTGATATCAATCTTTGATTCCATTTTGAATAAGGACTATGAATGGTTCATGGCTCTTGACTTGGGTTCATAATTTTCAGATTCTTTCTTAAGATCCTTCTTTGTTTCTTCTTAATATCCTAATCTCCCCTCTTAGTGGAAATCTATATTAGAACCCCCGTCTTCTTTGAATATCCCAATATCATTAGTCAAGGATGCCATGAGGAGGACCATATTATGGTTTATATATGCAACTTTCTCTTCCATCCATGACAACCTCGCCTTTGTCGAATCAGGAGGGTTATCCACTGGTTTGTTAGCCATGACTGGGGTTTTATGACTTTCGGATTAACCAATTTAGATCCCCTACAACTCCCCACAATATACCCAAATAAATATGCTTTACCAATATGATTTTGAATTTCCATGGATATTCCACTAGATGATTCATTGCAACAAAACTACAAAGATATATTTAAAAATTTGAAATCTATACTACGAGGGTTTATTTCTCCTTATATTTCTAGATATAATAATTAATGTTTATTGTATATGAATGAAAAATATAACTATGCATAAAATAAAGAGCAGTGAAGTAAAAACTCACAAACCATATTTGACACAAAATATATCCTGCGAAACCCTTTCCGGAGAAAACTAAAATGGAAGGTGAGGATGCTATGCTATCTTTCTCTAAATAGAAAATGGATGCAAGGACAAATAAGTAAGGCTTATGTTGTGTGGGCTACTATAGTGCACAAATCCTTTATGTATGCTCTCTTCATATCCCTCTTGACTACTCTACTAGTCTATGGAACAAAATACACCCAAAAGGAATATAACCGATTTTCCTCCTAGTGGCCCAATTATAACACAAACTAATAGCTTACTGGTGATTAATTTTGACTCATTCAACTCTTAAATAGAGTTATAATATTAACTATTCTATATTATTCTTCATCATGATCGTGTGGCTAGCCCCTTTTCCATGAGTAATGGGAGATGACATGTCATCTTCTCAAATTATAGTGGTCAAAATAGTAAGGTCAACTTCTGAGTGGCATAACCTTTGCATGCAAACCCTGATTAAGGTGATTCTTGCATTGTTGGAAAGGTCTCTATACATAGAATAGGAAAAAAGGGTGTTTCTTTAAAGAGACAAATTTTTATCCCCCCCACACCCAAAAATGCCATTTAATGCCTCAAACTAGGTCCCACATGTAAAAGTGGTCCTGTGAGCTAATTCCTCCACCTTTTTCCCACTCTGAAAGCATCAATATGGATGCAAAAGAATATAATGATCCAATATAGATCGATTTTAAACTCCATTATTTATAATAAGGGTCATTACGAGGGTTGAATCCTTCTCACTAATTTCTTCCCTTAAGTTGCCAACCACATTTTACTCTTGTCTCAAATATCTAGGTCACCCTTTTATCGATATTTCTAGTCTTGTCTCTACATCCTCTATCCATTACAAGTTTTTAATAATGAATAGGTTTGATAGTGGGGATTGTCATGAATATAGAAATCAAGGTCTAAGCTACACTTCCAATGTCACTACCAAGAACCTTCTCCTTGGAAAATTCCCCTCCATATCACTTGGGTACATTCTAACATCATGAAAGCTGCAAAGGACAATTAATTCTCTAGTGACTCTAAGACCAAGGTTGATGATATAAATAAGGAAATATTGTTCTAGAATCGAAACGTAGACAACATAAAATGAATACTGTGGAATATCTGAATTCTAAACCTTAAAAACCACACCACAGAAATTTGCAAACCATCATAAATAAGGAACTCAATTAGAAATAAAGAGGATATCTAATGCCTAGTTGTAGGTGGAATTCAAGGAATGGTTGCCAGATGCATGGTTCTCTACATCTAGTGATAACAAAGTCTTTAAGATCATAGAAATATAATAATTAAATACAGGTTTGATTTCTCACATGGTGGAGGAAAGAGGACACTAATGGAAAGCCATCTTGCATAAATAGGCTTCTTAGAAAAAAAATTGAAGTTGTTTGTATAGTCTATGACATAGACATCATTGCTGTATATACCATAAATCCCTGAGATACTCCTATAGAAAAACATTTCCTAGTTCAGGGTTAAAATTTACTCCTTCCGATCATATGGAACTTAATTATAACCAAAAATACCAAACAAATATGAAACACTAACAATATTTGATACTTTCTCCGTAGGATTAGTTTTCTATGTCTCGTTGTGACAAGTTTAAACAAATAGCAGTTATCTACTTATGTTTACCAAATGACTAACCTCATGCAATCATATTTGTATTTTATTATGTGTATGTGTGTGTCATTATTATTTCTTCAATTTTGAACATTTTTTTATAATTGGAGAGGAACTCTACAATCCAATATGGGGGAGATGTTGCAGTGTATGTAAATGAGTATAAACATTTAAATGTCATCTCAATATGGAAGCGATGTTGTAGTGTCCATAACATCGGTATAGATCCATCTTAACTCTAGATCTACCAAGCATTGAAAGGGATCAAATCTCTCAAAATGCATACCTCTTTTTGAGTGCAACACTTGATAAAAGTTTTCACCTACAAAGATTTTATTTTTTCCAACGCTTAGTAGATATAAAAGTTCAGACGAAACTATGTTAGTTCTTAATAATATTCTTTATATTTAGAGAAATACTTTTTATTTTTATTTTTATTTTTGATTAAAAAACCATATATAATAATATAAACTATATATAATATATATTATATATATATATATATATAATAATATATATATATATATATCTATATATATATATATTTAAATTTATTGTGAACAATGATATTCATATTATGATTTTTTCCCCAATTTTTTTTTTTTGTAAATTTTTAATAAAAAATGAAAATTACAATATAAAATGGGTGGGGGAGGATTGGAAGGCCAACCAGGTTGAGGAAGGGATCTTGAACAAATTAAATCTAAAGTTTGAGATGGTCCATCACAAACAAACCTCCAGACATGAGATGCAGATTCAAAGCCCTGATAAATTCAGCTATCCCAGAGGAAATTTCATAAAATTAAACTTCGACGGGGCCTCGAAGGGGAACCCGGGCGAAGCTGGCTTTGGAGGCATTTTTTGAGACAGGAACAATCAGGTAAGGTGGATTTTTGCAGATTGGGGAGGAGAAATTACAAATAACGAGGCAGAGTTCTGGGCTCTTCATCAAGGTCTGCGGATCGCTGTAAGAAATGGTTACACTAATTT
>APFE031248603.1:0-10467 GCA_000404065.3 Pinus taeda
CAAGTTGGAATGTCAGAGTATCTATGATCATATTCTTTTCTTCTAAACAGATTTTAAGTTTAGAAATTTCTTCATAGAGATCATCTTCATTTATAGCATCCAAGAAATCATCATCTTCAAAAGCCATCAAAAGTCTATAATCATTACATTGTTCATCTTCATCACTAATTGAAAATCCATCACTATCTTCATGTGTATAATATCTCTTCTTACTTACATTCTGTTTTCTGTTCCATCTAACTGGTTCCTTACCTTTGTCAAGCTTATCTTTATGAGGACACTTGGCTGCATAGTGACCGACTCTTCCACAAGCAAAACATTTGAAAGGCACCTTACCTTTGAATCTTCCGGAACCCCGTTGAAGGTTCTTCACAAAGTTTGATTCTTCCTCTCCTTCTGACATATGTCCTGACTCATTGTAATCACCTTTTACAGAAGCCTTGAATGCGACTTCTCTCCTATCTGATGGTCCTCCTTTTCTCATTTTGAAATCATTTAGGATTCTATGCAGTTGTGACATGGTAATGCTCTATATATTCTGTTTTTCTTCTATTGCAGAAACTTTTGATTCAATCTTAGAAGACAAAGATCTTAGAACCTTTTCAACCAAAGTAACTTCTTTTATCTCCTCACCCAAGTTTTTCATACGATTAACAATCTCATCTATACATAAGAAATAATTAGCCACACTTTCATCATTGTGCATTCTAAGATTTTCATATTGAATTCTGAGAGATTGTAGTTTTGCACGTTTTACCTGATCATCTCCTTCATAGCTTAGAACGCTCTTGTCCCATATTTCTTTTGCTAATTTGAGCTGCATAACCTTGACGAATTTTGATTGAGATAAATTCTCTAATAGAATATTGTCAAACTTTGCATTTGTTTCATACTGCTTCTTACTAGTCGTATCTATAGGAGTTGCTGATGGAAACGTGTATCTTGCTTCCACGATATCCCAAACTTCTATACCAAGATATTGAAGATAGGCTGTGATTCTTACCTTCCAATAGACGAAATTGATCCCATCAAAGATTGGTGGCCTGATAGATGCTTCTTTTTCGCAGTTGCTCATGATAATAGATCTTCCTTCAAGCAATCAAGATTCTTCTGAAGGACCTGCTCTGATACCAATTGTTGGAAATAATACTGAGAGGGGGGGTGAATCAGTATTATCAAATCAATTATTTTTCATTTCACAATCAGATTTGTATACACTACTTCAGTTATGGGAAAATGCGTATATACGCTACTGTGTCTAAAGCAACCAACGTATATCAATAAACTTATGATTCATTAAATGTTGATCTTTAATCAGTGCATCAGAACTTCATTAACCATAAGAACAATAAATAGGTGCAGTAAAATAGAATAGATCATGACACACATGGACACAAGATATAAGGTGGAAACCCAATGTGGGTGAAAACCACCTACTGCAATTATTCTCTATCTTCTTTTAATAAGAAACTTCTTTTTACAATATTTCTGTACTGGTACAGTCTTATACCAGTATGTAGGCTTCTACCTGTAGAAGGCTACTACCTTCTCTTGTTCTCTAGCTTCTCCTGGAAGGGAGCTACAACCCCCTTAGCTCTTGTACTAGCTGATGTACTAGTACGTAGGTGCTAACCTACAGAAGGCTACAACCTTCTCTTTCTTCCAAGGACCATGTTTCATAAATTTTCAGACTGGATCCATCAATGACAATAATCAATCATCAAATACATCTGCATCAACCAATCTCCTTTGCTTCAATAAAAAACTAAATCAAACAATTACTTCTCTGAATGTTGTAACCATAATACATTAATAGTAACTAGAACCAATCCCGAACCCAAAACACTGTAGCAATAAAAAGAAGTAGCTAAAACATATTTCATGAGACGTACACTACTTAAATATGTAGAACTTGCATGCATACGCTTCTGTATTAAGGCCAACCAGCGTATATGTTGTTTTGACTTACTTATCCAGTGTGTATATGCACCTCTAATATGCCAAACATGTGTACATATCTATAAAAGATAAACTCTTTTCACTTATTCAGAGATCAATTATACCCAGATTATCAGATTTATAGATCAAGTAATGCGCCAAATATAACAGATCAAAATCACACAAAGATACTACTATTCACGCCTTAAGATCTTGACCCATCAATAGAACTTATCCTTCTTCTAGCGCTCAGGTTCCTCCTTGGTTCAAATCTAGCTATGCACCATAACCCAATGACCAGTATTCTAGATCTTGCTCTTCATAAGATATTCAATACTTCCGTGAATACCTTTTCCTAATGACCTCCTTCCCCTTTTATAGTCTTAGGCCTTACTCAATACCATGGTCCAAAACCACTTAGATCCAATACTACGGACCCAACACCTGGGTTCAACACTTCGGACGAGATACCATGGTCCAAAGCGATAGGTCCAAATACCAAGGAATAAATACCACGGACCAAAAATAAGTTTTCCCACATGTACACGCTTTTCCTTGCATGAAAGTGTGTGCATACGTATACGCACCTTTAGATCGTCGAACTCGCGTGTATATGTGACTTGGTTAAGATGAACCTGCGTGTATCTCTTTTTCTTTCATTCTGAGAGCCTGAACTGAGATCTTCCATTTGAGTGATTTTCCATCAAGGACAACACCTTTGCCATAGTCCCAAACTTGTGTCATAATGCCAACAGTTTTTTGGAGACATCTCATCAGAATGATCTTATTATGACATCGTTCCGCATTGTTCTTATCAGCGGCCAACATCGTCATATCTCTTTATGAGAAAATCACTCTGACATAGCAACTGAGCATGGGATTGCCCAAATTTGGACATGATTTTAGTTGTTTTATATATACATGTTGTATCAAGTTTCCTGTACTACCCGAAGCTCCTATCCTCTATCTCTTTTTGTGAAGGAACATAACAGTTAAGTATAAAGTATTTCGGCCATCATCACAGCCTTTGATCTCACATTTTAGGGCCCATCTATTATACAATAAAATGACCTCCTCATCAGCTCAGAGGGGAAAGACATGATGACTGAAGCAATGACCAAGTTCACAAGCCTTGTTTCCAAGCTAACATTGCCTATACACTAGCAACCTGCTTTATAAAGCTTCTCAGCAAGCCTAAGGGTGCATTAGTGACCTAAGTAACTCTACTTGTTACCTTGGGAACATCATTAGTAAACCCTAATGAGGATCTAAAGGTCAAAGGAGTGGATTGACTAAGAAATATCCCTATATTATCTCTTAAATCAACTCATAAAAGCAAGGGAACATCAAAGTTTGACCTATTTGGGGGATTACTAATCCTAATGGAGTATGCAAATGGGAAAGAGCTCAAAATAATGGAAATATCATTGCTTTTACCTAAGGAAACTCATGGAGAAACTTGGCAACCCTAACCTCACATGCTACATAAGCAGAGCTAGGGCTATTGTGAAAGGGGTTAGATCATTTGAAAGGATAGCTTACTTTATTGTCGAGCAGAGTCTCAGACTTAAGCATAAGAAGTTGGTAAGAAGGGAGAGAGAGAGAGGAGCTGTAGGAGTAAGGGGAGGCTAATGCAACTGATTGTTGTAATCACTCTTTTGACATTAACATAGAACTACAATTGTACTGTCCACTCCATGATGTTGGTACTATAATTCATTTATATGTTTATTCAATGTCGTTTAGCATGAGTGGCTTAGTTATGTGCAACTAGATGTCTTTTGTATGTTTATGCATTGATTATCAAGGTTTTATGTTGTGATTACGCTTGTCTTTTCTATGTGCAGGACTTGACTTGGAGCCAGCTCAGGGAACTTTCGCTTAGTTACATTGCACTCTCCAGCAACTCCACATGAAGGCTCAAAGTAATGAATCCATATCGCTTTTGTAGTTAGTTGTTGAACATGGACATGTATATATCTTTGTGACAACTGCAGATAATCTTACAGTCTACCAAGGGTCCCGGGAAGACCCTTGAGGGTTCCTTCATCTTCCATGCACCATGCATTAATCCCTATAGCAAGTCTTGAGTCTGTAAGCAGAACTAAAGTATCAATAAAGAGATTATTCTAGCAATTCCTGTGTTTTGGCTATTTATTTTTGTTATGAATGAATGCACTTTTATGATGTGACGAATGATGGGTTTATGAAATAATATTGTATTGATGCACAATTTTACATGATTTATATTTTCATATGAACGCATGTAATAATAATTGTTTGTGTGAAGAATATCTTGTTGCATGTTAAAGTTATCGATCACTTAAGTCAGTCTGGGTAAATACGGACTTAGGAGTAACCATAAAGGCATGTAAGGGGTTAGTTCACTTATTTAGGGTCTGCAGAAGATAGTTGTAGACCTTTGCAAAGGTCTAGAGGTTAGTTAAAGGAAGTTATATCGACAAGCCTTAAAGGCTTATCGATCTGCGCGAATGCAGGTTTAAGGCATAAAACCACATTACACTAATCTTTCGGTGTAGAAACATGGTTCTAGCATCCCCCCATACTGCTTCAGGTGAGACTTCAGTCCACACTTTGCAGATTGATGCCGAAAGGGCCAGTAGTATAGGGATTTGTTTGGTGAAACTAACTCTCAACCTGGGTTAGGACCCACTAAGCCAAAAAATGGTTTTGTTTCCTAGAGTTTCAAAGTCTGAAGAAGGACAGAGCAGCGCTGCATCAACCAGTTTGGCACCGAGGACAACTCAAGTAGCAGAAATGGTTCGGTCAATGGATCTTGGGATAGTCGTGCTGCCTGATGGAGCCTTGAGCACGAAGGCAGCTGCTGACAAGGCTATTTTAAGCTCCTTGAAGAATATTGGCCTAAACCTGGCCACGGTACCCAATGAGTTCCTTCACACACTACAAGTAGGTGTGATTACAGAAGCTAAGGCCCGGGAGCAAGGCGCGCTGAGCCTGACCAGTGAGTACAAAGTGAACAACGAACATATGTTTGTAGAGAAAATAGAAGCACTGGATGCATGGAATAAAGTTGAGGTGAAAAATGAACACACTTCATCCATGGTGGCTGAGGCATGCAGAACAGTCCCTGAACTGCATATCCCAGAAGAAGCACTGTTGGAGGCGAAGATCAGGAAGTTGGTTGTAGGTGTGTATGACACGAAGATAAAAGTGGCGAAGGTTCAGTTTGAACTAAACCTAAAAATTATAGATCTAGAGTTGAAGTCATATCCTTCAACTCCACTAGAGGTCAAAGAATAGTGCAAAGCATATGTAAGTGATGGAGTCGCAGTAGTGGATGCCGCGATGGTGGATTTCATCGCGCTCTTTGAGCAGTCCATGGAGGTAGTCACCGCGCTACAGGAAGATCCTAACCTACAGAGGTTAAGCACAAAAGCCTGTGAATTGCAGTAATGGTATTATGAAGCGAGAGCGATGACGCACATCGTCGCTATAGCACAACGATTGGGCAAGCTGCATGAGGTGAAATAGTTGCTTGAATAGGTGGAAGTAGCGAAGAGGAAAGAGGTGGTCCTCAAGGCAAGATTGGGGCCTTGGCTGGATGAGGCCTATGGTATTTCCTCCAACATTGAGGAGAAGCTAGCAAGCCTATAGAGAATGCATCAAAAGATCAAGGAAGACAATGCAGGACAAGCAATAGAGCAGCTGGTGGCATAGATCAAACAAGCAGCCACGCAAAGCATGATTGAGGTAGGAGTAACACAAGTAGAGTTGGGAGGTCTCCACAGTAAGATCTTTGCGCCAAGTGAGTGATTCAAGGGTGAGTCACGATATTTGTGTTGGGGGCCTGTTATGACAGGGCCCCCTAGGGTTAATTTTGGGGCAAAATCGCAAGTTTTGGGGCAAAAAGCCAAAGTTTTGTTGTAAATAATGTAAAGTCTTCGCAAGTTGTGGCTGCAGAGTGCATAGATAGTAAAGTGTCATAAATGGTTTTACCCTTCTTTTATGTAAGTTGTGTCGGATTTTGTAGATCCACCCATGGTCCGCGAACCATAGGATTGTATAAGTAGGAGAGCCTTAGAGAGTCTAAGGTAGGTAATGAAGGATGAAGACAAATGTAATGGGTTAGTAAGAGTAAGAGTGAAGAACTCTTAGAGTATAAGAGAGGCTATGCAGCTGTGTGCGTAGAGGTCTAGAGTAGAGTCTGTAGCTGAGTGTGCAGACCTCTGCAGGTGAGTGCATAGGGAAGTCTTGAGTCTGTAAGAAGAATTGAAGTATTAATAAAGAGATTATTCCAGCAATTCCTATGTTTTGGCTATTTATTTCTGTTATGAATGAATGTTCTTTTATGCTGTGATGAATGATGGGTTTATGAAATAATACTGTATTGATTCGTGATTTTATGTGATTTATATTGTCATATGAACACAAGTAATAATAACTATTTACGTGAAGAATATCTTATTGCATGTTAAAGTTATCGAACACTTAAGCCGATCTAGGAAAATAAGGACTTAAGAGTAGCCACAAATGTGCATAAGGGGTTGATTCCCCTGTTTAGGGTCCACGGAATATAGTCGTAGACCTTCACGAAGGTCTAGAGGTTAGTTAGAGGAAGTTATATCAATAAGCCTTAAAGGCTTATCGATCTGCACGAAGGAAGGTTTAGGGCATAAAACATCATTACACTAATCTCTAGGTGCGGAAACTTGGTTCCAACATCCTCCCATACTACTTCGGGTGAGACTTCAGTTTGTGCTCCGTGGATTGATGCCAAAAGGGCTAGTAGTGTAGGGATTTGTTTGGCAAACTAACTCTGAACCTGGGTTAGGACCCACTAAGCCAACAATATGTCTAAGAGAAGAGGAGGTATTTGACATCCTCTTAGCATGTCATGATGGACCTTGTCGAGGTCATTTTGGTGCTAAAAGGACAACCTTTAAGTTTTACAGGCTAGTTACTATTGGCACACTTTACATCAATATGCAAGGATATACACTACTAGATGTGACAAGTGCCAAAGGATGTGAAAACCCACACCCAAGGATGAAATTTCCCTACAACATCAAGTGGCCTTAGAGCCATTTGAGAAGTGGGGCATGGATTTTGTTAGGCCAATTGATCCACCATCAAGATAGAAGAAGTACATCATTGTGGGCAATGATTACTTGACAAAGTGGGTTGAGACACAGGTTGTCACAAGAATCAACTAAGCAGAACGTGGATGAGTTTTTAAGAGAAAATGTCTTCTACAAGTTTTGGTATCCAATGGAGGTAGTCACTGATCAAGGAGAAGAATTCACATCAAATTTGATTGAAGATATCATGAGGCAACACCATATCAAGCAAAAGACATCCACTTCCTATCACCCTCAATAAAATGGGAAAGTAGAGGTCACAAACAGAGAATTAGAGACCATCCTCACCAAGGTTGTTAACAAGAACATGAAATATTAGGAAGAGAGACTAGTAGAGGCCACTTGGGCCTACAACACCACTTGGAAAACCACCACTAGATTTGCTCCATATGACTTGGTTTATGGAAAGAGAGCTTTGCTTTATATTGAGTTTGAATATAACACTTTGACAATGACAACTTGGTTGGAATTACATTTCACTACGACACAAAAAGAAAGGTTTCTCCAACTAAATGGCTTAGATGAGTTTAGAATGCAACTGAAGTCATAAAACTGCAAAGGAAGGTCTGACATGACAATAATATAAAGGAAAATACTTTGTAAGAAGGGGATTGGACCCTGTTATATGATTCTAGTTTCAAAGATTTCAAAGGGAAGCTAATGAAAAGATGGTTGGGTCCATACCTAGTAGAAAAGTGTAATGAAAATGGATTTCTCCAGATCAAAACCATTGATGAGGAAGGAGTTCCATTACTTGTGAATGGTTATAGGTTGAAGGCATATAGAAGACCAATGTTTAAGGAATAATTTATTAGTTTAGTCAGCAAAGAATTAAATGTGATTGGGAGTGAATATCATAATATATATATAATACTATATATTCTCTCTCTCTCTCTATATTATATTATATATATAAAGGCCTGCATGAAAACCTCTATGGGGTATCTGAGGCCAGCTCCAAGGTTGAAAACCTCTCTGAGGCAGCCCAGGAGGAAAAAATAATAAATATCCCTAGGTGAAAACCTCCTTTGAGGCACCTAGGGTAGGCATGCAAGTTGAAAACCTCCTCAGAGGTAGTCTATTTGTCCGAAGAAAAAAGAAAAAAAGAAAAAAACTAGGAAAAGAAGAACATAAGGAAGGAGCTTATACCATGTCTACTTACCTTTCACTTGTTTGGTAGGATTACATATAGTGGCATATGTCATGGCTACATGTAAAAACCTACAAGATATCATCCATCCTTCCATCCATACAGAATATCCACCTTCTCCATTCATATGACCATGTCTCTCCAACATCCCATCAACAAGAAATTCGAATTTTACCTCGTCTATGTGATGCTATAGGAAGGACCTGTATTGCTACAAGAGGTCCTGTAATGCTACCAGAGGAGTCTATGAAGAGACAAGAGGGATATCCAAGGAGAAGAATAACCCAAAATACCATTATGACTCTAGGAAATGATAAATAAGTTCCTTCGATGATTTTTACATCATCCATCCATCACCCATCCACTCCATTTCACCAAACAATTTCTCTAATTTTCTATTCCATCCTACCTTAAAAAGGAATACAAGCCATTATTTTTTATTTCTATAATGTCTACACTACCCTTTCATGACTCTAACACTATCCTCATGACCTGTCATCATCTCTGTCAACACCATCATGCAAACTAAATACTTCAAGGGGGGATCAAAAGACTGCTACAGGAAGAACACCCTCTTGTAACATCCTGTGCAGCCACAACAAAAATCACTGATATTATTTTTCCACCACCAAAAGGTATGATGGATTTTTTTTTTCTGCAACTATGAAGAGACACATTATCCTCGGGAGGCTTTCCACCAGCAGCATCACCTTAGACATCAGAGGAGGAACTTACACACACACAACAAAATCAAAGAGTAAAATCCCTTGATCATAATGATATATGGTGCAACTCCAGTATGAAAACCTCTGTAGTAGTTCGATACATAGGTAGGCTCAGGCATGGCAACCCTCACCTCCTCCCTATGCATAAAGTGACTAAAATGTGTTTTGAGCAAGAAAACGTGTTTTAATAGGCTAGAAGTGGAAAATGAATTTGGCCACCCTAGGCCACTAAACTTAAGTTTAAATTAATTCACCCATGCAACATGGAAATGTCAACTCAAAATGAAGTGGTGTCCTCCAAGAGTGGGGTGATAATCATGGGAAGAGAGAATTGATTACAGTTAGTGGGGACAATGTTCCAAAAGAGGAAACTTGTGTTAATTCCAAGTCACTAGAGCACTCCAATATTTTAACCAAAAAAGGATATTATGTGATGGGCTCGACTTCATTTGCACCATCACTCATTCCAAAAATAGGTAGAGGAAGGACAATCTAGTGCATCAGACAACCTAGGGTGCCACTGAGGAGTTTTGAACCATGCCTACAAGTGCCACACGAGAAAGCTACAGGTAGGCCTGCAAGTGCTATTGGAGGACCGAGAGGAGCTACAAGAGGTATTGGGAGGAGAAAAAGGAGTCAAGGTGGTTCGATATTGTCTCAAGACCTTCATGCAGACCCATAATTATTTTGAAAAGAACTAAGTGACACCCTCTATCCTCATTTCTACATCCATTTTCATGAGAAGTATTCTTGAAATTAAGAGCCTCTAAGATTTAATTGACCAGTAGGAGGTCCTTTTGAAGTTTTCTATGGTTCAAATAAGAGAAAAATAGTTTGGTTGATATAAATTCAAGCACCCTTCTCCCTCACTAATACCAAGCAATTTAACATTGTTCACCACTAAGACTGCTTGAAGTTTTTGGAGTTCCACACCTACATAACATCAAGGAAGAATAGTAGAATAAATGGTGGGAGTATTTAATGGGAGAGAAACCTCATACACCAGGAGGATTCATCAACACCCTCTTGTAATGGACATCTTCAGAAGGCACTAGTGGTTTGGTTTCTTTGAGTTGCTAGAGGGGTATGATGATGATCTTGCTCATGAATTTTCCATGGAATTACACTCTCAGGAGGAAGATAGTTCCTCTATGGTTATCATAGGATTGGACATCTCTCTCAATCCTAAAACCATAAGAAGAGTAACCGCATTGCCTCTAGGAATTAGGTGGAGCAAATAAGACAAGCAAATCAGTGTCACAGCTAAGAAAAACTTCTTCCTTTCAAAATAGAAACATGTAGAAGATAAGAATGGAATGAGAAGAGAAAGTTTACATTACCCTTGGGATGGTGTAGCTTAAAATATCATCAAGTACATATCTTGTGAAGGAAGATTAAGTGTGGTTTATGACTGTTATGAAACTAGCTCAAGAAAAAGATAGAAAAGATAGATCAACGCCTTAGAATTCAGCCTCTTTGAGGGGGAAACCTCCTTTACATTACATAAATGAACAATTCTTGAATGATTCAAATG
>APFE031248603.1:13264-42248 GCA_000404065.3 Pinus taeda
GCAGATGCTTTATGCATGTGGGGATTTTCCATTCCTTAATGGCTTTAATTTTGCTAGGGTCTACCTTAACTCCTTGATGAGATACAATATGACCCAAATATTCCACCTCCTTGACTCCAAAGAAACATTTGGATCTTTTTGCATATAATTGTTTCTCCTCCAATAGTTGTAGCACCCTGTCAACATGTTCAACATGATCCTTCCAAGACTTGTTGTAGATTAGTATATCATCAAAAAATACTAACACAAATTTTCTAAGGAATGTTTGAAAATTGAATTCATCAAACCTTGAAATGTTGAAGGTGCATTGGTAAGGCCAAAAGGCATGACCAAAAATTCATAATGACCCTCATGAGTTCTAAATGCTATTTTCGGAATGTCTTCAGTCTTCATTCTATTTTGATGATATCCTGAATGAAGATCCAACTTGGTGAAGTAAATTGATTCATGCAATTCATCGAGTAATTCATCAATGACAGGAATGGGAAACTTATCTTTAATAGTGAGCTTGTTGAGCTCCCTATAATCTGGACACATGCACCATAATCCATCCTTCTTATGCACCAATACTACTGGAGTAGAGAAAGAACTTTGAATCGGTTGAATTATACCAGCCTCTAGAATTTATGCAACCATACGTTCAATTTCACTCTTTTGGGCATAGGGATATTTGTATGGCCTGATGTTTGGAGGAACACTTCCTGGAATCACATGAATAGCATGATCATGATCAGGAATAGGTGGGAGACCTTTGGGAGTCTCAAATACATTGGAATGATTTTCCAATACTTTTTGGAGATCTGGAGAAATAGATAATTCTAATGTGGAAATATCTAGCGAACATAATTGTGCAATTACACCTTTTTGTTCCTTTTTGAGAAGCTTTGTCATACTGTTAGAGCTGATTATCTTTCATGGTTTCCCTACAATACCCCTTAATTCAACTTCCTTACCTTCCACAAAAAATTTCATGAAAAGTTCTTGAAAATTAAAAGCTATTGTACCCAAGGATTGTAGCCATTGGACTCCTAATACAACATCAGCACCTCCCATTGGAATGGAAAAGCATTGGGCTAGTCAATACATATTCTCCCATGGATAGCTTGATATTATGGCACTTTCCAGAGCAATTTATTGTTCCTCCATTTGCAACCATCACTTGACACTCTGGTACTGGATATAAGAAGCAATTCAATTCTTTTGCTACCTTACAATGAATAAAATTGTGGGTACTTCCTGAATCAATCAACACTATTACCTTTTTCTTCTTGTTTTTTCCTTGTATCTTGATGGTTTGAGGAGTGTTAATTCCCGCCAATGCATTACAAGATATCGTCGGATTCATTTGTTCTTCCTCTAGTTCCTGGAGTATATCCTCTTCTTTTGACTTTTCTTGCTCCTTTTCTTCTTCCTCTTCACAATCTATGTAGAATAATTTCTTCTCAGCACACTTATGACCTTTAGTGTATTTGCTATCACAACTGTAACAAAGCCTTTTGCTCTTTTTTCTTCCAATTGTTGTGGTGTCAACCTTATAGGTTATGGAAGACTAGTGGCAACACCACTTCCGTCTTTATAGTTGTGAGTGGTATGCTTCTTGGTTGCCATAATTTTGCTTTCCATTTTTCTTGCTAACCTGACTGCCTTCTCTAATGAATTAGGTTCCCAAGGTGAACATCATGTTGGATATTATCCTTTAAAGACCCTATGAACACATCAATCCTATGCTCCTCTGGAATATCTTTTACCCTTATGTTCAATTTTTGGAACTCCTCAATGTCTCCATTATTGAACCCTTTTGTTTGAGACTTATCAATTGGCTAAAAAAAGTGTTGGTTTTTGTATCCTCATAATGTGCTATCCATTCTTCCGTAAAAATTGACCAAGTGATAAATTGTTTACGAGAGCAAAGCCATTGATACCATACAAACTAATTTGGTTCCAAATATAAAGTTTCCATACGTACCTTTTGTGTGTTTTGCACATTATTGAGATCGAAAAATTGCTCCATCTGTAATATCCATGTTGCGGGATCCTTGCCATCAAACTTCCTCATATCGATTTTTGGAATATGGTGCATCTTCAATCCAACATCAGAGTCTATGAAATCATGATTAACATTTCCTTTGTTCACATCATGAGTTTCCTTTACTCCCCCTTTCACCATTAGTAAGTATTTCTTGTAGAAAATTTGTCAAATCTACGTTCAAATATATCTTCAAATCATCAATCTTGGCTTCCATGCCCTTTATCTTAGATTCCACGCCATTTTACATAGCTTTTGTTAGCTTTTGTGAGAGTGAAATTTGTTGCACTTAGGCTTGTAATTTTGATATATCATGTAGCATTTCTTCCTCTTCTTCATGAGTCATGCTAGAGCTTTCAGATGCTTACTAGGTGTTTGCATTTTCTTTTCTTGGGGAATCAATTACCGATACTAATTCTCTATTATGCCCTTTGAATTCCTTCAAAATAATTTTTCAAACCAAGCTTAAGCAAAATTTAAAAAATCTACACACCTTTTTTCACTTTGTAGGAGCTCGATATTGCCTCTGATGTATCTCTGTAATTTCAGATCATCCAGTAATGAAATTATGATCTGCGGTAGCCCTCTGAGTCCTCTTTCCAATGGCACCAGTCTGACCCCAATTGGATTCTCCAATGAAGAGTTATACCAAATCTCCCACAATGACCTGATTATATACTAATTCAGTAGAGGGAAGATGTATGACGTGCCATGTGTCCCTGTTTCGACCTTTGGCTCTGAAAAATATATACAAGAAACTAAAGTCCGTCCTATTTCTGTACCTTCTTACAAAATTTCAATCCGATGCTCAGAGAGAAATTTTTGATGATTTTCCCTAGGTCACATGTTTGGAATGTAATTCAGGAGTCTGCAAAAAGACCAACTTCCTCAGATCATATCTCTGCAAATATTGCGCGAAAAGCTCTAAAATTCGGACCCAAGGTTTAGTGCGATTTCGTCTCATATGGGTTTATTTTTTTGCTTCTGAAACGTCACAGAAAAAAGTTATAGCGAAAATTCCATGATGACCTGTTTGGAGCAGCGAAACCCTAGAATCCAAAGCTCTGGTACCAAATGTTATGAAACTAGCTCAAGAAAACGATAGAAAAGATAGATCAACGCCTTTGAATTCAGCCTCTTCGAGGGGGCAACCTCCTTTACATTACATAAATGAACAATTCTTGGATGATTCAAATGAAAAAACTTCCTTTCTATATATAGGAGCCTAAGGAGTCACAATATAACCCAGCCGACCTAACAATAATAATATAAAGCCACAAAAATAACAATGGAGGGATTCTATGGGGCACAGTAATAACAATATGGGGGGAATAGGGGCACAACAATATTAATAAGGGGTACAACTACAATAGTAATGGGGTAATCACTAGTATTATAGGGAACCAACAATGACTACCACTTTAGGCTGCTCCATTAGTTGAGATTCAAGGAGAATTACCTCTCCCTCAAAGACTTAGTCCCCCATTTCCTCCTACAGTCAATCTTGGATATCAGTCAGAAGGTGAGGGAAGGAAAGTACCAAAATTTATCACACCATGGCCTCATTAAGTTAATGGTGGTGGATACTATGAACCACTTGAGCATCCATGTCTTATGGAAAAAACATTATGGACATGGATTGGGAGACTTTCATAGAAACTCAAGCCATCACACTAGTAGAGACACCAACTTCTAGTATTGGATGTAAAGAAGGAAAAATAGAATAAAAATAAGGAGAAAAAACAAAGGAGGAAGAGGCAACAAGAACAAGAGAGGAGGAGGCAACAATAACATAAGAGGAATAGAGAAAAACAGAGAAAAAAGAGGCAGAAGAGTCAGAGGAAGGAGAAGCAGAGATGAAAGGAGAAGAAGGGGAGAAGAAAGTAGAATAAAGAGTAAGCCCTAAGGAGACTTCTCAACCCCAAGAAGAAGAAGAGAAACCATATCAAACAATTCAATCTCCAGGAGAAACTGAATAGGAAGTAGCTACAACATTAGCTACATTGGCCACTCCTATCAAGACGAAGTGGACGTAATCAAGACAAGGTCCCATGTATTTCAAAACTAGGAAGAGCATTAGAATTAGAGAAGGGAAACCGCAAACTCCTACAACGTTTCCTATAATTATTGATGAGTCACTAAGAAAAAAGGAAGAAATAGCACCCAGTGAAGGAAATATTGAGGAGGTCACTCCTCCTAAAACCAAAACCAAGTCACCTATACCACCTGTGAGTAGGCCTACCACTAGTTCAGTCACCTTCAAGAAGTCAAGGACACAATATGCCATTGAGAAAGAATAAAAAAGAAGCTACATGAGGATCAGGGTTTGCTACAAGAGAGACATGGTTTTCTATAGGAGGGGTAGAGCCCACTACAGGAAGAACATGGGAAGGTACATGAGAATAAGAAAGAGTTACAAAAGGAAGCCACAACCTCAAGTTCAATTGGAAAGGACCTACAAGACCTCCAAGAGCCCAGACCACAACCTAGCTTGGGGTCCTACTACAAATTTATTGAAGGAGGAAGGATTGTCACTGACAAATTGCAATCCCACTCCTCTATGATATGGAGATAGAGAGAGGAAGAACCCAAAAGTGGATGAAAATTGCTAAATCTAAGAATGTGAAATATGTGGGCCTCATGGAGGAGAGAGTAATTGAAATGGGTAAGGAGTTAAGTGATTTGAGACCGAGGGAGTCCATTATGAAGGAGAAGCTACATGCAGAAAACACAAGGTTGAGAGAGAGACTACAGAAGAAAGAAACACAACTTGCCACAATGGCAAGTCTCTCTGTGGAAGCCCTACAATGTAGGAAACCATCAAAGTATTATGCTCTCTTTCTCAAAGAATAGTGGTTTCAGTTCCAAATCAAAACTCTAGCACAATATGGATCTCTACCTTTTTAGGACTACAAGATGTTTATTTATTTTTGCAACCAAACAAACATGGAAGACATGGAAAAATTAGTTGAATTGTATATGCACAATCTCACTTTGACAAATCAAATTTTTTGGGATCCCAATTCAATATTGGGAGACATGCAACTAATGGATTTAGCATCTTGGCAGACTCATGAGGTGAAAAGAGTTGAGGAGGTGAAAATGACAATGGAAAAAGAGGAGAAGGAACCATTGTATATAAGGTCAGAGCTAGTGAGCCCTAAGGCTCTTATTAACAATCATAGCCTCATCTCCAATTATGTTTCTTTAGCACCCAAATACATTAATACCTAGAAGCAAGCCATTCTACACTTTGAAGACACATTTAGAATGTTGGGTACAAAAAGTTTGTAAGCCTGCGAGAGAATATGGTATGCCTTACCCCACAACCTAGAAATCAGAGAATATCACTCTCCTGAAAGGCTAAGGAATGCCTTGGAGAGAACACCATTTTACAAGAGAATAATGTAGAGGATGAAAATCAGGTGTAGGACTCAAACTCAGTCCACCATTACTACCAGGATTACAAGAAGGAAGAGATGAAGTAGAAGAGAAGAGGGAGTGGAAAGAGATAGAAACGAATGTAGTTTTTTACCCACAAGAGGGCACACCATCTGAGGAGTCTTGGTATACCAGGGAGGACACTAGTGCCATGAAAAAGCTTCACATGGATGACTGAGTTGATCAGAGGATGAGAAACACCTTCAACAGGGGGGTGATGATGAGTCCCATCAATAGGTATATTTTGAATATAATTATTCCATCCTCTAGCCTTAAAACTATCCTTATCTCACATTATTTCACATTTTTTTGTTATATTATGCTGGGGAAGAGGAGTAAAAGGTGTTTGTCCTAGTATGTGGCCTAATGCGGTTTAATTGCGGGAAAAAGAATAAATTTTTAGAATATTACTACGTAGGAGCTTGATGGAGACAACTAGGAGAGAATATAGGGGGTTTTTCCACCTCCTTAACGTCCTAACTCTGCTTGGGATCATAGTATCCTCTCTCACTAGTTTGAATTCATTGGCAGTTGAGTGACTCCTAGTCCAAATCAAGCTCAAGAGGGACAAGATCCACAATTTTTGAGATCAAGGAGGGAATCACTCCTACTTTCAAGTGAGATTCTATCCATTGCCCTTTTTTATAAATAAACAAGAAGAAGAGATCATTAAGATTCAAAGTTCTTGTTCAGCTAGGTGTAGTTATTGAGCTTGAAAATTGACATTGTTACTTTGAACTTTTATGTGATGTATGAGACCTGTACTTTTTGATATTGAGAAGTTGTATTTTAAGTTGCATCTGAGTTAGTTTCAAAGGGCTGATACCCTTGGATTTGGGCCCAACCCAAAGCCTTTGGTCCCTCTTTTTGTACTTATGTTTTATTTTGATTCCAAGTAGTTCATAGTTTCTTTCATTTTAGAAGAGATTAATCCATAAAAACCTATGGTTTCAAGCCTCTACATCACCTCTCTTGTGGGAGAATGAGTGGGAGGATTCATAACCACAGTCCAAAAATATTGTGTTTATGACTTCTTGGAAATAAATTAGTGTTATCTGTTCTATTTTACATTTTATTTTTGTAGCTTAGAAGCCAGTTTAGTGATTAGATCAATGTTAAGGCATAAACTAGATGCTATTTAAATTTAACTCATATTTTCCATCACAGGTTATCTCATTTTGTTAATGATAAATGGATGTATGCATATGATTGATTGAAGGGTTATATTGATCGGTAGGGAAGGATACCTTTACCACTTCCATATTGATCTCCTTCATGTTCTCTTTCCACCTTCAATTCTATCCCAAAACTCTATTTCCATAAGTATTTTTTTCGAAGTACACTGTGAGAATTCATCCTACTGTAAGATAAACCTATAAGGGCTCCTGAGCTCGGCTAGGGGCTCAAACCAACCTCCCTTTATTTTCTTCAACTTCCATCCACCTCTCCATTCCCTCAAGGCATCATTCTCACCCTCAAAATGCACTCATAATCCCTCCTACAGCAATACATGACCTTATGTAGCAATGTCCTGTAGCATGCTTGTAGCACCACTTTCCTTCATCAGTTTTGATCCGCACTACAACTTTGACTCAGTCAAGATGAATAATGACCCCCAATTATGATTTTAGGATCGGGGGAAGTTCCTAGGCCACTCCAACCATTCCTTTTCTTCATTGCAAAATAGAGTACAATTAGGCTTTTTATCACAAGTATAATGCAAGTAGGATACTCATTTTCAAGCGAGTGTCAACTAGGTAGATGGCACATGCAATTATGATTGGTAGTTTGATGAATTTTGCAAGATAAAATACTTTTCTTTCCACAATTAGATTATCCATTTTCCTTTCATGGATTGATTAATTAAGGATCTACAAGTTGAGTAAGTGGCATTTCAACTTTCATAGCTAGAAGTAGTTTCCAATTGTACCTTCATCAAAAAGCTTTCATTTTAATTCAATAAGAGGAATGGTATTTCAACACTTCTGATATAATTTCATGACTGAGGGTGGCATGAGTGGAATCCAATTTTCTATGCATATAACACTATCACCTCTAAGTTTGTACGAACCCTGGGTTGATAATTGGATCTAAGGATCCCTTGGGAGTTACAAAATTCTTGGTGCAATTCCATGGCTCACCACCAAGTTCACTTCCAAGTTTTGGAATAAGTTTTTTTGCAGGCTTGGTGACAAAGTTAGGCTTCAACCAACATATCATCTAGAAATTGATAGACAGATAGAGAGGGTTAACAATATTCTTGAGGATATCCTAAGGATGTACGTCATGCATCAACAGAGGAAGTGGGAGGAGTATCTTCCACTGGTGGAGTTTTCCTATAATAATGGGTATAAAGAATCCTTGAAGATGAGTCCATTTAAGGCGATATATGGGCAACGTTGTAGTGGTATTATCAGTTGGAGTGATCCAATGAATATGGTATTGATTGGACTAGATTTATTGGCTGAGATGGAGTAGGAGATGCAGATTATTAGAAGGAATTTGAAGGTAGAACATGACAAGAAGAAGATTTATGTAGATCAACATAGAGAATTCAAGGAGTTTTAGGTTGGGAAGCATGTGTACTTCTTCATCAACCCCAAGACGAGATCCTTGAGGATTGGGTCATGTGCCAAGATGGTACCTTGGTATTGCAGGCCTTTTGAGATCCTTGAGAGCATTGGACCAGTGGCCTCCAGACTTGCACTCCTGCCAACAATGAAAGCCCATGATGTTTTCAATGTTTCATTGCCTAAACGATATGTGCCGAATGTTGGTCATGTGATTGATTGGTCTATATTGTAGGTGGAACTAGAGGGAGAGTTCCATCCAGAGACACAATGCCTACTACAAAATAAAAAACTCATGCTCTAGGGCAGAGCAATACAACAGATTAAAGTGCAGTGGAAGCACTTTGGTCCCAATGAAGCTACATGGGAGATGGATAATTAGATGCAAGAATTATATCCTTTCTTATTTGCTGGTTGAAGCAAATGGGTTTTTGATATGTATATATATGTATTTGTGCCATTATAAATACCACATCAAGCTATGTTATAAAGCTCCATTAAGTGGAATGTTTGTCGTGCTTCCAACAATGGTCATTGTAAATATTACATCGAGTTTTGTTATAAAGCTCCATAGGCAATATTGTTTTCTAGTCATTAGTTTCATCGAACACTGAGGACTGTTTTCCCCCAAGGGGGATGGGGTTGTAATAACAACCCCGAGTTGATTTTCTATGTAAATAAAATAAGACCAAGTTCGTGGGGCATGTATCCCAAGACGAACGGAGGGAAAAGCACTATAATGGGCATCACTTGCGGTTAATTAATGGCTATGGAAATTGGAAAAGGCAAGAGGAAATAAATGGAAATTAATATGAGAAATAAAAGAAAATAGGGGAAAAGGGAGATGAAGAGACACAAATATGCATGCAAGGGAAATTAGAGAGAGACTGAGGGAAAATGAAGAAAATATGAAAAAGGAAAGTAAGTGTCCAGATATCAATGATAAAAAGGAATTAGAGAAACAATTCACAACTTTTTTAAGTTCTATGTTTGATCACGTTAAAAAATAGAGCTCTAAGAAAAGAGAGAGGAAGCACTTGGATATGCAAGCAAACAAAGGAAAGTAAGGAAGCACAAGGAATTGGTTGGAAAAACAACTACAACAAGAGGGTATTATAGGTAATATGTTGCATGTGTGAGGTCATTTGTAAGATTTGGATGCATGTTACATAGATTTGGTTATTTGGATGCTTTGATGCCATTGGCATGGGATTTTCCTAGATTGACAATATTTTTAATCCTTGCCTTGCCATTTCATGGATAACCATGGTGTTGTGGGTTCCTTGTTTAGTTTAATATTTGGATGTCCAAAGAATTTTGATCCCGGTGAGGTGGTCTCAAGAAATTCCCAAGGATCAAGGGTGGGGATGGGATTTCTCCCAAAACTCTTGACAGATGGGTGAAGAAAAGAAAGTTACTCTAGGTATGGTGAAGAAAGTTGGAGGCATCCAAGCTTGTTTGGTGTTAGTGATTTCAGGACCAGTTTAGGTGAAACCATTATGGTTGAGGGTTGAGGTGGTTTGGCCTCTGGAAGCCCTTGTTGGTTCTATTTTTATTTATCCCATGAGATCCCACATTCATGCTTGGAATATGGCACGAGGGTGATTGGATGAAAGAGAGATTTGGTTAAGCCCAATCTATGGTAAGGTGTTATGTGGAAGTACCTAACTTGGTTGGAATTTTCATATGTTAATATGAGTTATTTCCTTATTGTGATCAATAAGCACATGTACTAGTTATTGTGATGATTTTATGACTGTGTTTTCATGGATTCATTTTGGTTATATGTTGGTTTTAGGCCTGGTTAAATGATTTTCTCTAGTTTTGGGTCTTATTCATGATTTGATAATTTATTGAATTGTTATGTGAAAGCATGGGCTAACAAGTGTTGTTGTAGCTATTTGGAGAGGACATTGGGCCTTATTGATGATTCCTTAATGAAGTTAAGGAGGATCCCAAGAATGATTCAGCTGAGTAGTTTTTGATGATATTATTGGTGAAAGCTACTAGCTCATTGCTTCCCTCAAGATTAGTGACTGTGTACTTCATGAATTTCTCACGGTCTACTCTGATTTGGTTAGGTTTACCATTGTGTGGCAACTACATGTGAGACCAATCAGTTGCAAAGTATCAGTGTATCTTTTTGGACCAATCCCTACTTATAATTAAACCATAAAATTCAGGGATATCAGCCACTAGAATATTGATTATCTGTGAAACTTTTGGGTTGGAGGAAAGCCTTATTGAAATTGATATCATTTCTCCAAGTACCTCTACTTTTGCTCTGTCCAATTGGACTATGTGCACAACATATTTTTGAGGTGTAATATTCAATTTGGTGCAAACAGTCCTTGGCATGATGTTTGAAGAGGCTCCTGAACCAACAATGCAATTATGGACATTTCTATTGAAAATATCATAAGTAAGAAGAAATGGAGGTGTAGGAGAAATAGATCTATCACCTATTAGAACTAGTCTTCTGTGGGATTTACTTTGTTTGAAGATGAAGGAGGTTTTCCCATATCATAAGAAACTTGGGTGACTACAATGGATGGTAAAGGAGCTATAGGAACTGCTTTTAACTCTCTACGTAAGATTTTTTTGTTGTTGTTTGAGTTTAGTTAGTTCATGAAATGAAATATTTTCTCTCGTCTTTTTCATATCTTCGACTATGTTATATTCCACTGTATATGATATTACTAAAGTTTTGGAAGCACTTGGAGGATCTAATGGAATAAAATCAGTTTGAGTAGTCTTATATTTCTTACTTACTGTCTTCTCCTTTACAGGAGTAGAAGCTTTTTGTTTTTGAATTGTTGTAGATGTATCAGGAGGGTTTTTACTTCTTGTAGTTACTAACATAGTTTGTGCTTCCTCTTCAGTTAGAAGAATGAAGTCCCACATTCCATTTAACCCAATGTCTTCTTCAGTTTCATCTTCTTCTTTAGTTGGTGAGTCTTCTTCCTGTTCTTGATCAGATTCAACATTTGAAATAGTATTTGGTGGCTGAGATGTGCAAGAAGGATTTATTTTAAATAAGCGAAAAGGTTTCTTGGGAGCAGATGATTCTGAAACATGTTTCTTGATTTCGACCATTTCATTTGACATGGTCTTGGACACCTTCTAAGGGCCTTCAAGGTCAAAAGGGTCCTTAGGAGTTTTCTTTTTAGAATCATCCTTAAATGTTACTTTCTTTGATTTCCTTTCTTCTATCTGTGATCTCTTTTCTAAGGCAATAGTTCTTCTTTCTATAGACAAAGCTTCTTTCATGTTTTCTACAAAGGTAGCCTTATTGGCTCTATCTAAAAAAATTGTGATATTTGAGGGAAGGGAGGATATGTACCACTTTATTTGTACATCTACTGCAGGTTTAGAGGCAGCTTGGATTTTGTTCAGTAGCTTGTTAGATATGGAGTTACAGTGTTTGATCCTTTCATCTGAACCTTCTTTTAGGTTGGAAAGATAATTGATTAAAGAAGCTAGAGTCATGTCATTACCAAATTTGGCAAGAAATGTTTCTTGAAAAGTATCCCAATTTCTTATTGAGCCTACCGGAAGGGAAAAATACCAAGATCCTGTAGATCCCTGGAAAGTATAAGGAAACAGTTTGATTACAACATCTTCATGTGAAAATCCATTAAGATTCATGGCTAACATAAAGTTATTTAGATGTTTTTCAACAAGAAGTCCATCATCAGGATTATACTTAGGTAACCATTTTTCTGGGTTTGTTGGGAGATCATTTGGATTAGCAACCAGTACAACAGCGAGATTTATCCAAGGTTGAGCAGGTTGATTGGCCATAACTTGAGATGGAAATTAGGAAAATGGTAAGGCCGGTCCAGAAGTAGGTGTGGATGGTGAAGAAATTACTACTAGATTAGTACTAGTTGAAGAAATGGATAGTTCAGAAGAGGTGGATTCAGTAGAAGTGAATGGGGAAGTAAATGGAGGGAAAGGTGAGGTGATCTTGTTGGTCATTGAATTAGATCATGATGTGGCAACTTTCTTTCATCATGAATGAATGGGAAACTAAAAAGGAGTTACTTTGAGCCTTTCACTTTGTAATCATGTTAATCCACCAGTTTCTCGTAATAAGGAAGTGACACTTTCTTCAAAGGCTTCAGGTTTCTCGTGTTTCTTGGCAGAAATGGATATTTGTTCCAATTTTTGTATCAAGGAGTGAACTTCAGGATATTCAGAGGTGTAATCTGGAGAAGGTGGTTGTCTTAATACTCCAGTGGATGAGGGAGATGTTTCTACAACTTCATATTTCTGATTTGGATATTTTGAACAAGATCTAGAAGAAGTAGAAGTTGTGGAGGGGTTTTAACTCTTATGAACATTTTTTAGTTGATCTTTAGAGTTATATGCCATTCATAGTTGGATGGCCCTCCTTCTGGCACCAAAATGTTGAAGCCTCATATTTCCGCTGCTCCAACATGGGGGATAACCACTCGGTCTGGACCTTAAAGACAACTCCTTTTCTGCTTGAAGTGGTGGCTCTGATTGGGGATGATGGGATGAGTTTCACAATGCGGGTTTTAAAATGAGATTGGGTGGTTTTCAAGTGTTTGTAATAAGAATAATGATAACTAAATGACCTATTCTATCATGCAAATCTCTAGCTAACTTAATCTAATATAAACATGGGTATTCTATGTGATATGCGATATAAAAGGATATATGTTCGACATGTGATAATGAAGATAATTCACGCATTAAACATAGACGATAACGTGTAAAGTTAATTTCTTTGACTAAATAGTTAGTCAAAGAAATGTATAAACTATATCGCATATACTGATGATTATATACAAAAATAAACACTTTTAGCTAGGCATCATATAGTAGTGCAATTAACACATAACAGAAAGAAGATGTTCCATATACAATTCACGAAAATGAAATTTTATCACTAATTAAACAAAAACATAACATCATACAAGATAAAAGTACCATATGTGCGAGGTTCTGCTCATTTGACTAATCACATAGATCAACTCCTTTCTTCAGATCAAATTATTCTTCAAGTATACAATAGTGCATCAACAAAGGAAAGTAGTTTGATATTCAAAAGAAATTACCATGTTCCATAATTTCATCAAGGCATTCACAAACTTATAGAAGTGCATTCTTTGCAAATTATTTTGATAAAATTCTGGACCCTTCTCTAAATGCATGAGAAGGGCATAAATACTATCTAACTAATGTTCAAAAATAGATTATACAAAAATTGAGGAGGTTTCAAACAACCTTCCTCCTAACTAGCAACTAACTCTAAAAATAACAGTGACTTGATAAAGATGACGTGTTGTCTGCCAAAATCTCCTTTAGATTGCATATATCAAACATCAATTTGACTTGAGGAGGTGCCCTAAACTTCGTTCTGACCTACCCTGCGAAGATAACATATGTGAGAGGTGGCATAATCCTTTGATTTGAATGGAGTAAGAAATTGAGTGTCATGATTTGGCTGTGAGGTTTGACAAGGTATTTCTAATATGCCTCCCAGTCAGTCTTTGATAACTTTGCGATCACCTCCCTCTAGATTTCCACTTTTGCCTTCCACCTTTTATCCAAGTCACTTAAATCTGGAATTGATTTTGGGTTACCTTCTTTCACCACGTTGGTGGTGTGCAAAGTGTGATTTACTACTTTTACTGTGTTCTTTGACACCCCTGCTGCTCTTGTCACTACTAATTCAGCTTGCTTGATCCGCGCATCCTAATCCGTGAATATAATGTCCTTATGTGTCACCCCAATATTGGGTAGATTAGCTCTCCTTCCTTCTTCAATTTCTTGCCATTCAGTGAATTCAGAGATCTTTGTATTTAAATCATTAAATTTAGTTCTCTAGGTAATCACCTTATCTGTTAATTGATCACTAGTAATCAGATAAGGAGCGACATGTGACGTTCTTTGGCAAAATAAATCTTGTTTTTTTAATAGAAGGGAATTTAGCTCTAGTGCCTCTTTGATGAATTCATCGATAGTAGGGACATCTTCATATTTTTCCATGGCTTCTTGCAATTCTTGGATTTGCATGTTCTTTGCAGAGATGTCTGCTTCATGGTTTATCTTTAATACCTCCATATTCTGCTGCAATTGGGCTAGTTGTTCAGTGTTTTGATTGTTCACACTTGCCTTCTCAATTTCAAGTTGTTGCTTGAGATGTGCTATCTTTTCTTCCCTTTCCCTTAACAAAATTGATACCGAAGTGGCTTTATCCATGGTGGTAGTTGCATATGCCCCTGTAAACTGCGACAATCTAGTCAAATTTTCAGCAAGATTGGAAGGAATATCCTTCCAGACTATGTCCATCGGCTCATTCGCTGCTGGGATCTCGGGTGTTTCCACCCTCCTTCTATTCCTTTGTCTTCTCACTACAAAAATATGTAGTGGTCTGTAGAACACATTTAAAGGAGTAATTTTAGTCACCTTTAGGATAATTTCCAATGTGGGTCAAGTAGGAATGATTTCTGTATGTTGCGAACTTGTCCCTTGCTCATCCATCAGCTCGACTCTGAAGTTTTCTGAGTTTGCAGAGTGTGATATTCTGTGGTTTCCTAGAAATATGTTTTCTTAGGAGTGTCTTGTATATTTTTATTGAATTGGTCCCACTCCTCAAAATTTCTGCTTTTGATCTCGGAACCATTATCTTTAGATAGGTCACTTATGAACTAATTTTCGGCTGACCTTCTACTAGATTCTACTGTATTTTCTATATCTCGGGATTTCCTTGTATCTTGGGTTGTAGTCTCTTGAGATTCTATGTGAGAATTTGGTCCTTGGCTGTTAATAGTTACACTGGGTGTAGGTTTGTCCTCATCTCTTAACAAATGCAATGGAATTATTTCGAGCCTTTGATTTCTGAATTCCTGAAACTTTTCAAAATATTTAGGACTAAAATTGGCCTTTACCCAATCTAACACTTGTTTGAATGATTCAACAGATTGTAAAAGATCTTTAGAAACATTAGCTTCATGGTTGAAGGGCTTGATTTTTAATGCAATAGTAATATTGTGTGCTATCTTGTCTGGGTCGAATTTCCCTTTTGGCAGAGTATGGAGCTTGAGGCTCTCTAGGCTTAGTGATTCCTTGGTTACATGGTTGAAATTTTCCAAAGAAAAAGAACCACACCGAATGGGAAAGGCTCGCCACAATGACTTTTTGTTATCTTTTAGGGTCTTGGTTAAGCATTTATCCACAGTCTGGTGAGCTATTTCTCTTGCGAGTAGCTTATCAAAGACATACAAAGGGAGCACATGTGGGTCTGTTGTACTGCCAAAAACTCTGATATATGTAAGTAATTCTTTAGCAAAATACTTTCCTATTATGAGAAGGTATCTAGTGGTTTTTTTATAAAACCTGGGGGATTTCTTATTAAAAATAAATTGATGCAATGGTAAAATAACAGCATGGCATCCTTTATAAAAATGGGGAATATAATGGGATTCCCAAATCTATTTTTGGCTAAGATGGATGGGGTAGGGGTCTTGCAAAGTCCATTTCCAACCCATGATTGGAAATTTAGTACAGAAACAGATGGCATCCATGATATAGGAATTGAAATAACATGGAGGAACGCTCTCTGTGGAGGGGGGTCTCTTTTGATGGTACTCAGAAATAGTAGTAGCTAGGTTATCAGATAGGATAGTGGCTTAATTCACTATGTGGGAATTGACACAAGCATCAATTAAAGGAATCCATTCTATGGAAAACTTGGTATTATTAGGTAATTCATATAACCTACATAGCATAGAAACTGCATAGTTATAGGGGTTTTCCAAAGAATCTACAGGATACATACATGTTTTATCATATTTGAATTTGTTCTCTAGGACCCTCCAGCCTTGGATCATCTTGAAAGGTTCTTCATTTTTCTTTGCGAAGTTGGCCATGTATGATTTGTCATATATGTCCTGAGGGTTAGGTATATGATACATTTACTTCAGGTCTTCATCTTTGAATGACCCCATTAGCTCCATCTTCGAGTTCCTGAATTGCCTGTCTTCAATACTGAGAGTTTTGACCACCCATCTAATGATATCAGTGTATGGGAGTATTTTCGCTCTTGCTCCTATTCTGTGAAGGAAGGAGCAAGAAACATCTTTGAATTGGACCCTTGATGGTTTTATTGAGTCATTTGTTGCCCTTGTGACAGTAATTTTAGATCACTCATCTTCAAGTCTATTATGTATGACTTCCCATGTCACTCCTCCATTGGTGCTGCAAACTGTATCAATGAATATAGGAGACATCTCTGATACCTCGGATTCTATAATGCTTTTCTTCTTCTGCTTTTGCATCACCTTCTGTAATGACATCTCTTTCAAGGCTTGCCTAAAATGAAAGAGATATATCAACGCACACAATGGAGGGAAATTAAGGTAGAGAGTTCTCTGAAATGACTCTGAATCATGGGAAGATTTTACATGAGATTTCAGTGTTAACTAGCCATAACTTGAAAACATCAATTCCTCTCCTCAAGTTGCTAAACATTAATTACTCTATAAAACCACTCATTATTACATTAAAACTCAGTAACTTCCCCAAGCTTTACACTTTATTTTTGCATCGTAACTTTCAAACGTTTTCATATAATATTATTCAGAGTTAATGCAAACTGCGATTACGAGAAATGCAATACCGCATTTGGAAAATTCTTAAGGGGTGACACATCACATGCTATATCAATTTGTGATTTGTGAAGTGTGATTGCATGTTATTAAAGTGTGGTGATTTAAAAATCACAGCTGAGACCTCATCACATATTGCATTTCAGGATTTTCAATGGGATGTTAACAACTGTTACATGGAAAACTACGAGATGCGATTTGCGATAAGAGATTTAAGCATGAGTTCCTTTTCGAAGGATTTTAAGGAAAATTTTTAGAGTTAGCGTTTATTTTCAAAGGATAAAAATTTAAAACAGGTCCCCATTTATATGTCAAATATTAACTATTATTCGTATAAATGGGGGGGTTGTTACATAGTAGAACAAAACCTAGAAAATTGTTATAAGGGAGCCCCATGCTCACTCCCTCTATTTCGGTCACCCTTTCATTGAGAATTTGGAGTTTTGAAGCAGTGCTAAAATCTTGAACAACAGATGTGAGGCTTGAGCTTAGAGCCAGGTTTGCAATTGTGTTGAATTTAATGATTGATTATGTTGATTAATAACTTGTAATATGTTGTGGGCTAATAGATTGTAGCTTGTTTTTTGGACTCTAAAATCCATTTAGATACTCATTGATTATGTATTGTTTTGTTAATATGTATTTCACTTAGTTCCATTTTGATATATTTATTTTTCCATGGTGTATGCATGAACAAACTTTGCATATTTTGTCTTTAATGGTTTGGAATCTTCCAAATATTTTTTTCATTAAATTATAATTATTTATGTACTTTTTGGTGGACTTAGTCATTGAAATTAAATCATCTTGAGACGAAATTGGAGTCCAAGTTGATCCTTGACTGGTTCCAAGTCTGAGCTTAAAAACTACGTAGTGAATAACCTAACACCATTAGGTGCAATGCCAAAAATAAATGAAGTTTGATTACAAAGTGTTTTAAGCTCATCCATTGAATTGTATTTAGCGAGAGTAAATGGATAACACATTTTATGCTATCACTGAATGGATTATGGTATGCATTTTAAGTGCTTTTCAACTTTGACAAAGTAGAGAGACCATACAAAAACATGCTAGAAGCAAAATTCTAAGCCTGTGTTGGATCTATATTGCACTGTGAATGACGTACATTTCTAATAGTAGTGACTACACGTTGTTGGATTTCCACCAAGGCCATGTTGGGTTATTTGGTTCCTTCTTTGCTTCATTTTGTCCCAAGAATAAAGTAATATGACATAATCAAGTTTGCATTTAGAACTTTCACTCTTAGAAGTTGTATTCTAAAATGCATTGCAGAAATATGTTGAGAGTAATCCCAATTCAAATACACATTTAGGTTTAATTTGGCTGAAGTTTTCATTTGAATCATCGAAAATTTAATAGAGTTTACTAGAACTAGTTTACTGCATATATTTTTCCAAGTGAAATGTGGAAATATTTGGTTTTCTATTATCCAGGTGAAATTTGGAAAAAAAAATAAAAATTAATTGAAGCATTTTATACGGGACACTTAAGATTGTCCCATTTTTTTCAGTCTTGTTGTTGTAGTGTTTTCTTCTCAAATACGTACAAAAATAACCCACTTAAGATTGTGGATGAGAAATAATATCAACAATATAAATGACTACTAAACATTGTAGATCTACATCAATTGATAGAAACAAAACCTACCAAAGTGCTGATATATGCCAGAATCATAGTTAAACAACAAAAAGAAAGAGTAATAACTCTAATCATCCATTGGAAACCAAATATACAAAGAATAGTTTTATTATAACACATGTGAAGGGAACAAATAAATGTTACTAGTCCCCCTCTATGGGATGGGTTCTTGGCTATCCTCAAATGTCTTTAGCTTGTGTAGAGTCCCTCTCCTCTATAACGTATGAACCTGACAAAAATATGGTGTGGGACAATGAAAATAATCAGAGTTACAACAGTGAGTGCAACAATGAAAATAATCAAAAGTGAATAATGAATGGAAAACCCTTCTATTTATAACAAAATATTGAGTTATCCTCGAATAATGAGGAATAATAAAATATTATTGATCCCAT
Organism: Pinus taeda; assembly: GCA_000404065.3. Taxonomy (NCBI): domain Eukaryota; kingdom Viridiplantae; phylum Streptophyta; class Pinopsida; order Pinales; family Pinaceae; genus Pinus; species Pinus taeda. The sequence continues at coordinate 31,998 of APFE031248603.1, forward strand.
TCTTGGAATAACCATTTGAAATATTTTATTATATTTGGTTATGAGGGAAAACATATTTAAACTTTTATTTAGCATAAATAAATAAATAAATAAATGATTTATTTATTATCTCGAGGAATTAGTTAAGGAATAATAAACAAATAAGGATTTATTTAATTATTCTTAAGGGATTTAGTCAAATTTGACAAAGAATAATAATTAACTAGTGATTAATTAATTATTCTTAGAGAAAAATAAGATAATTAATGATTTATCTGTTCATTTTTCATGATTGGGTAAAAAATGACAAGGAATAATAATTGAATATTGGTTTAATTAATTATTCCTAGAAGAAAATCAAATATATAATGATTTATTTAATTATTCTTCAAGGGTTTAACTACAAATTACTTAACAAAGGTGGTTTATTAATTAATTTCTCACAGTGAAAGCAATTTTACTATGGTAAAATTGGCTTTCCATGGTGTACTTCGATCCATCTAGTAAATTAGTCTAGATGATCAATTTTTTGGTGATAACAGATTTCCCCCAAATGTACAAGTATTAGGATAAAAACATATGGCTGAAGTATGTTGTAAAGACACAATCACTAGAAAACATAGGGGAGAGAGAGAGAGAGAGAGAGAGAGAGAGAGAGAGAGAGAGACCATTAAAGTTGAATTGAAAGAGGATAAGGATAGAGGGGGCAAGACTAATGCAAGTATCCTTTTATGTTGTGGTATCAAACCTTAGTGAGATAGGGGAGGCATACCCATACCCGCCGAGATAACTTAGTACAAGGATAATGGTTCGCCTAGAAACATAAAACTGAGCAATGAAGTACATGCTAAATGGTACATGACATGCTGGCGTAACAGAGCCATAAAGTAATACAATGTTTCCCATATACATTATGCACTTGGAAAAACATGAGCTAGGATTGAATACAATAATATCTTAGTACATGAGATACAAAGGTCCTTTCCTCAAAAATGGGTGGGAGGAAGGGTAAAACAACTGAATAGGGGAGAGCTATGCAAATTGAATGGATCATATGAAGGAGATGTGCATGCTATGAACACTATGATCCGTAGGAACAAAACCCATCAACTTTTTGGAACTTCATCTAAGAATGTAGCATAATAGGAATGCATCCGGGAATGTGGGGGGCTACTTGAAGGGCCACCCCCTTATGTGGTCTGAAACATCTCACACACACTCGGGAATCATCGGTACAATCTGTTGCATCACTGGACCATCAAGTGTATGAATATCAAACATGAAACAATCAAGTCAAAGGGAAATAATGAGTCCCTCTGCTCGATCTGAGGTGCCGAACAAGAATGAAAGTTGGAACCAAGATACACCACCCTCTAGGCCATTCTTCTGGAATAAATGAACTGATGTTGACAAAATAGCGCTTGCGATAAGTGAGGCAATGAGGATCCACAACTAAGGCATGAGGGAAAATAGTAATGTGACTGATGGATTGCCACTAGGGATAATGTGGAAAGTGGTACTGAGGGAATAATAGATGACATCCCTTTAAAGAGCATAAAGTGCATGGTTGACCTGGTAGTGACTGACTCAACTCTAGAGGGGATGTGGACAATATGGATGGAGGCCAAAATGAGCAACACGAGATGAACGATATACAAATATGGATGGAATATTGTGACATGATATAATGGCACGTGAAGCAGACTCCATGGATGAAAGGATGACTTATCGCAGATGCTCTATACAAGGGTGACTCAATTATGCTTCAACACAAAATAGACCCAGTGGGGACCATGAAAACATGAGTAAATGATGGTTACTCATGACGAAGATTGACATATGGTAGGAAAAGTATTAAGAGGAAGTTCACCTCAAAGTACAAGTGTCACTTTATGAAGAAATTTGATTTTGAGAAGTGACGAAGTGACCCTTCTTGGAAACATGTATTCCTAGTGAGGTATCGAATCATCAAAAACTGAGGAATACCCATTATATTACTCGATGAGAAATTTCCAATGGTGCTGAAGGTTCATTAAACTGAGCTATGGTTTGGTCGCAATGTGCAACAAAAAAGCTATAGGTTTTCCTATAAAAGGGCATTTTCCCTCCAATTTGAGAGGATGAGAAGGCCCTAAATATTTTGGGGATCATATTGGACAAACCAACCATCAGAATTGGGATCTGCAACTTTTAGGTGAGTGGCTTTGTATAAATATGGCCTTAGTGCTTCGTGGGACGATGGTTCCTAGGGAAGAATTAAGGGAAGAGGAAAACGAGAATGAACTACTAGGGGAGGTCTAGAATCATCCTCACCCACTAAGTCAAACATGGGGACTATGTGGACATAGAGTAGAATATTTGAAGATATGGTATCAAATGTCTATGATATGCGATGTGCATATAGCTCAATGAAGAGTTCAGTAGTACATACTATCCAAGGAATGGGAGGATAATTGACCGTACCTAGATTTGGTGGGATCTAGGGCGAGACTCAATTGAGAATATGGCTAGGGGAAAAGCATCATTCCCCCTAGCATGGGATACTGCTTATAAGAATATGTGATGGAGGGGACTTATATGGTATGCAAAGGTGGGAATGATGCCCCCTAGCAGGAGGAATTTGTAGAGCGCCATTGCATTCTGAGTGCTCGAAAAATGGATTCAAGAATCTCGGCCCAACTTGGCACAAGATCCTCCGACGGATGATAAGGAGATGTAGGGGCCTATGTGCCCCCAGTATGCTATGGGCGTATTGGATGTATTTGGAGCTACGAGATCAAAACACTTATATGATACATAACATGATTATGCATTTTATATGATGATGACGGTTTGCCATTTGTTTTGTTTATGGTTATATTCTATGGTATACATGTGATAAATGCAAATCTAGAATGTTATTTGCAATGGCATCTACATAGTTATTTTGGTCTCTAGGAACATGATTGAACGTAATGGTTTCAAATTCATGTACCAACAGATTAACTCGTAGATATTTTCTAAATAGGACTTGGTTATGTACATGATACACACCATTCAATTGCATGACAAGTAGCAAGGAATATAGACGAACAAGAATATGAAGGATGCGATGAGCGAGGGAATCGACTAAAAAACCTATCACAACATCATATTTGACCTGATTATTGGTGGTAGATCCAATGCACATGCCATTTGAAAGGACTAACGTATGCAAGGGGGTAAAAATGGCCTAGGCTGTTGAGGCTAGATTCCAGTAGAAGTGACTTGCACTGTCGGCGTGACAAATATACGGTGTGGATGATGGATCCATATAAAAGGTGCAAAAGACAATGAATTAGATGATGCAATCTACCTAACTACATGGAAGAAATAAAGAAACACAAATCAAAGGGATGTGCTATGTGTGGAATTTCTTGAGGTAGAGCACATTGGGAGAATTAGGAAGGAAATGGCCTTTAGAATCCTCCAAATAAATGCCCCCTTGCTTAAGTTCAAGGGTAATCAGGGATAGAAATAGCTTCGATGATGTCCTTATCAGACTAGAAGATGGGTGAATGGGAAGAAGACTAACTACATGATGTGATGGCATTACCTGTTGCATCAACCTGAAAAAGAAGGTTCACATACACATCATCTTGAATGGTAGATGACGGGGTAGTAGATGGAGGATCTGTGGATGTTGAGACTTGGGATTCTATCGAAAGAGGTTCAATAGAAGCATGTGCAAAAACCTTGGAAAGGTATATCTGTGAGGAACTCAAGGATGAAGATAGGTAAAGGATATGGTTGGCGATGTCTATCATCTCGACATTGGGGGGAGGGATCACAATGGTGGGACCAAAGTCCCCCTGTTGTGGTTGACTAGTGATACCAGAATCCACGGGTTGAGGGGTAGATGATCCACTACAAGTGGCCTCGTATTTGCGAAGTTCCCCAAGGAAACCACAAAATTCATCGAGACGAGGGAAATAATGGGAATAGTGACCATGATTATCACAGATGGCATAAGGGTTATTTGTGCACAATGTTTTGAGTTTCTTGGGTGGGCCTGGCAAGTCAACATGGACTTCGGGACAATTATTGGTGGCATGCCCAACAACTTTACACAAAGCGCACTGGAGTGTCGGCTTTGGGACCTTAGGCGCTAGAGGAACTTGGGTAGCCTTGTCCTTAAGTTCTTTCCTCTTAGATTTTCCCCCTTGTCTGGATTCTTTCGCAACGGGAGTGGGTTCCTATTGAGGTTGTGATGGAAATGAAGTAGTGACAGGGGTCATAGGGACCGGTTGAACCAGGGTCAAAGCACAATATGGTCATAGCTGATCAGGAAGAGTTATTATAAGGGAATCAATGTACCATACTGGGATCCCCAAAGTCATATTAGGAAGGACCAACGAAGCCATGATAGGGACATAAAAAACTTCCTAAGGGGGGAATAAAAAAGGTATCTCTCCTACATGGAAATGTCTCGGTGGAATAGCTCCTAGATGGTTAAGACCTAGAGAAAGGTTCCTGGTGGGAACACAGGAGAGGCACCCACAAATGGATGAGGTCTTGGGTGGGTGGATCCAGATGACTTGGTTGAGATGGTAACAACAGAGTTTTGAGGGGCTAGTTGTTGATCACAGGTATTAACCTCGTCACAATCCATCATGAGGATATGGTAGTCAATGAGACTAGAAGGTTGGGGGGGATGGACTACTTGACATGCCAGAGGTTTAGCAGTAATAAATCCTTGCTCAGGGAAAGGATTTGTGAGCATTGTTGGTTGAGATGGCACATGATTATGAGGCGATTGTTGACCTCTAGAAGATGCTTAAGCTTCCCACGTTTGGCACATCTTGGGTAAGAGAGGACACTCATGTGTATAATAGCCATGTACACCACAACATACATAAGGCTTGTTCGTACAAATAGCCTTGCTTTGCTTGGGTTGGATTCCCTGTTGCTGGTTTTTGGTGTTAGGCTAGTTCCCCTAGGGTTCACTAGGTTGGTTACCTTGATTACCCTTGTTACCCTTTCCCTTATTCTTTTTCTTTGAATTTTGGGGATTGGTCACACTCTGCTATGTGAACGCTTAAGCCTGAGGGGGTGGTGGTTGTTGGGGTTGAGAATGTATGGGAGGTTGTGGTGCCAATGCTTGAGGGGCTAGAACACTCAGTTGTGCATAAGGAGGGGGAAATAGTTTGGTAGATAGGTTGGGGCCCTGGAATCATGTTGCTAGCAGGAGGGGCATGAGGGTTAGAGGAACTCGTGCCCCTTGACATATATCCGTAACTTTGTTGAGTATATGGTGAAGGGTGTGAAATGGTTCCAACAATACCGTATGTAGCGTGAGATGCTCCTAGTGCATTGGAACTTCCAAGACGAGGGAGGTCTGGAATGACGGTATACACGTAACTTGATTACGCATAAATTAGATCATATCTCAGAGTAGTTTGGAGATCTTCTTCCTTAGTCTGAGGAAAATGGGATGCGACATCTTTCCCAACAGGGGATAAAAGGCTCCTAAGAAACCAATCTAGATAGACATGGTCTTCGAAGGGTAGGGCATGACATGTGCTCCTCCTTCTATGCCACTCTTAAACGTGGTTGAAAAGGTGACTGGCGCAGGACTGGCATAATGAGGTCAATAGCTCCATACCAGTGTCGTACCATAGAGGTAACTAGAAATATGAGAGGAATTCTTTAGCAAGCATCGTGAAAACCAAATGGTATGTGGAGGGTTGGTCTAAATACCATTTTATAGTGTCTCCAGTGAGTGTGCATTGGAATACCCAAAGAAAAATGGAGTCATTGGTTATGGAGTTGGACGAACACCACATGTGGAAGGATCAAACATGGTTGGTAGGATCCTCTACAACATTAGCCTTAAACTTTAGGATGTCCGAGGGAAGCTTAGTCGGCATAGAAGGCAAACTAGCATCATGGTGTATGGGTTGTTTATCAACTGGTTAAAATCTGGTAGACTTAACCCAGCCAGAAAGGGGAGCATGGGGGCTACCAGAACGGTTCCTGAGACTGTTCTACTTGATGTGACCACCGGGATAGAACTGAAGCCAACACCAAGTTGGGTTCTTGCACCAACTGTGGGTCCAGACATGGTGACGATATGCAGTGAAGGAGGTTGAAAATCGTATGAGGAATTAGAAGATCCAAGAGAAGAGTCGGTATGGGCACTCAGAGGGCTATGAATGTGAACCCAAAGGGGAGGGATAATATTCCCAAGCAGAAATTGGGGGTGAAGGCCTAATAATCTCCGCAACAAACACCTAGGTGGCGCAATGGTGGTAAGGCACACGTGACACAAAAATGGTGAAGGGAGATCAACAACATGCCTTTGTCTCAATTAGGGGAGATAAATTTATTATGTTAATTCTTGGCTTGGCAGTGTAAACCAAGTGCCCTTCGCTTAAGGTGTGCTTGTGTGTGAAAGTGTATTTATTGATTAAGCCTAGATCATGTTTGTAAAAAAAGGAAAATGTCTTAATGAAAATAACCTAAAATTAACAACAGAAAATGAACATCAAAACAATTAAATAAACCCCACCCAAACTAGGTTTACAAACACTGTGTTGGTTGGTGGCTAAATCGACGGAAAATACACTAAAATGGTCAAGAGATCTAATTGTTGATGTGAATGGGATCAAGTGACACTAAGGTACTGGAAAGTGGTGTAGCAACAACAAAAAACCAGAGAGGAAGATCGCTGCAAAAGGATAGGAGATGGGTGAAACACCTAGGGCAACCGACGGGATCGTAAGGTCAATGACTAAACAAGTTTAAATGTGAAACTATGGATGGTGGCAACCTATCTTTACAAATTTAAAATAGAAGGGTACAGATCTAGAAAATGTGGCTGAAAGCATTGCAAAAACTTAGACTACTCACTCAACTAAACTCCTCCTATAAAGGTGGAAGTGTACTACAAGCCTTGGGGGGGCTAAATTCGACTTTGACAAGTAAATTAGATTAGATGAAGGCATAAGTGGGATGAGACAGAGGTCAAACAACCCATCAGATAGCTCTCTACAAAACCCAGAAACAGATCTGAGAAAAGCCCTAAAACCTAGAAATTGCAGGTACTGAACTGTTTTCCAGTAGGGATCGCACTTTTTCGGTTCATAAGTGCGCTCTAGCCTCTAGATCACACTTTTTGGGCTAACAAGTGTGCTCTAGCCTCTAGATCGCACATTTTGGGGAAAAAAGTGTGATTTATTCTCCATGGATCTTGGTTGAAAAATCTTGGAAAAAAGTGTCGCCTTTGTCGCGACTAGTTCCTATGACCTGCGAAAAAGACCAGAAAGCTTGCAGAAGTAAGAAATTTTACAGATCTAGGGTTAAAAAACTAGGAAATATTAAGATAATTGAAAAAAATAAGAAACCCTAAGTTGAAAATTGAAGCTCACCCAAGTTTCTGGATCTAAAGTATAAACCCAGTGGAGTCGCAAATTTTGTTGTAGTGTTTTCTTCTCAAAGATGTACGAAAAGCACCTTCTTAAGATTGTGGATGACAAACAATATCAACAATATAAATGGCTACTAAACATTGTAGATCTGCAACAACTGATAGAAACAAAACTTGCCAAAGTTTTGATCTATGCCACAATCATAGTTAAACAACAAAAAGAAAGAGTAATAACTCCAATCACCCAATGGAAACTAGATATACAAAGAATAGTTTTATTGTAACACCTGTGAAGGAAACAAATAAATGTTACCAGCCCCCCTTATGGGATGGGTTCTTGGCTATCCTCAAACGTCTTCAACTTGTCTAGAGTCTCTCTCCTCTATAATGTGTAAACCTATCAAAAATATTGTGTGCAATAATGAAAATAATCAAAGTTACAACAGTGAGTGCAACAATGAAAATAATAAAAAGTGAATAATGAATGGAAAACTGTTACACTTAAATTTGTCACCATGGCTATCTGCAGTTAAATAGCCATTTTGTCCTCCTTGTCAAGCCTCAAACCTTTGCTCTTCATGTCAAACTTCAAAAACAGAGAAAGTCACTTTAAAACATGTTTATCTCTGGGTACGCAGGTTCTCTCTACCTTGCCTGCGTGTACGCACTCCTAATACACTGTACTTGCGTATTTGTACGCTCTGTAAGCTAAAGGTGGGTGCGTACCCCTGTAAAGGTCAAAAGGCGCGAGTTTCATCTTTAAAAAGTACTTGTGGTCATTCTAGAGCCTTCTAGAAGAGTTTTTGACGTGTATTGAGCGCCTCCAGATGGTTCATGCATCCCTATGATAGAGGAGCTTATCCCATCAAGAGAGGAGCTACCCCATCCAAAAGAGGGAGTATCCCATTGATGTTGGAACTGAATAACTTCTTCTAGAATACTATAAATACAGGCCTTGGGCCAGAGGAGGGGGGTTGAAAGCTGAACATTCTATAGGGTAAATGCTGCTGGAATTAGGACTTCCATTGTTGACTTGTGAGGAGAGATCACTATCCTTCCTTGTTGCCATAGTGGGAGTGGGTGAGCTTGTCAAAGTAGAGGAAATCTCTTGCTGGACCCTGGGAGGAGCTTGCACAACAACAAGGCTCAGGTTGTAATGGTTCCTTTTTTGTTTCCTTAATACAAATAAGTCCATTCTTCTCAATGATTTATTGTTAATGAATTATTTCATGTACTCCTTGGTCTATGTGATGAATATGCTTTGTTTTATGAAATATTCAGGTGTTATGTAATCGTTTGCTTTGTTAGTGTATGCAGGTCTTAAAGTGAAGGAGGAGCTCATCTGGATCAGCAAGGCTGGACTGCTACAACAAGCGTTGGACCTAAGGTAAGATCGGAAAACACTTGATCTCTCATAGAATAACGTGTGTTTAGAGAATGATTGCTCTTGTTTGGTTTGTTTGTCACTAGAGAGTCTTAGACTCCTAGGGAGGTTAGGTTTGTCCGCAAAAATAACTCTTTCCGCATGACAAATTGGCGACTCCGCTGGGGAATCCATTGATGTGTTTGATTTTTCCTTTGATCATTACTTTGATCTGAAAAGAGTCTTGTTTCTTTTGCTTTTTGGTTGCTTGACTGTGTTTTTGGGTGGCTTAGCTTAGGGTCAAATTAGAACTTAGGTTTTCTTTGTTTTACAGAAGTACGCACCCTCTGAGTTAGACACAGTGCGTACTTGTGCGCACTGTATCTATGTACACAGAGCATGCACACACCTGGTTAAACAGGCTGCCTGCGTACCCTGTTAAAAGTAAGAAAATTTCCCTTTTTTATCAGTTTTTCCTTTTGAATTTTGTTTTTCTTAGTTTTTATTGCCCAGATCCACTGGTTGACTGTCAAAAATCTTCACCTATACTTTTTCCATTAGTGTCGAAAGTTTTAGTGAAATTCCTTGAGATTTTAGCCTTAGGGTTTGGTTTTTATATTGGTCCTGTAGTGACTTTGGGTTTAGAAGTCGCAAAGCCTTAGATATCTCTGGTTTTGTCAGTCTTCTTAGGAGTCGGACCAGTCGCAAAATCTACCCTCGTGAGCGACCTACCTTTGTGTTGCCTCTTTGCAAAATTTCAATATAACTTGTTCATTTACAGTTGTGAATTTCATTTTCAAAAAGAACAAAAAGAGATTGAGTTTTTGTTTTGATTAGTTTTTGATTCTGCATAAACTAGTCCTTGGATTAATCATTGCCAAGTAAAACATCCCGGAATCATCCTAGTAAGCTTTTGATTCTTAGATTAACTTGTTAGTGAAATATTAGGTACATTTCCTTTTATTTGCTTTTGACTGATTTTTCATAGATTTTCATAGATCTTGAAATTGCTTTGATTAGATTAGTTTTGCATGCTTTTATTAAATAGGAAAATATCAACGATCTCCTTTGCAACATTTTCTTTAGAATAGCATTTGACGTCTTTGAAAGAGAAAGGAATTTTTTCGTGAAGTAAAGAGTGGTCATGTTTTGTGCGCTTTGAAAGATAAAGAGAATTGTTTCTTTGATTGTCTTTTGAGAAAGTTGTTTTTTATTGAAAAGATTGCATTCTCTCAACTCTCTTAATTAGAACATTCATTGAAAAGAGAAAATTATCAAATCATCTTAGGTGCATCTTTTTAGAGAATTGGAGTCGAGTCTATACACCATCAAGTTTCATCTCCATTACCTTTGTCCTAAAGAACAGCCATTAAAAGCAACGCTTAAAGTTAAAATTAACTTAGAAATTTTTATTTTTCTAGGGCTCTGAAGCACCAACATAGATCAGGCTAGTGTCTTGGAGTAGGTGAGTAATTAACTCTCCAAGACTATTAAACCAAACAAGTAGCTTATCCTGTGATAG
>APFE031248606.1:0-13977 GCA_000404065.3 Pinus taeda
CCAAGGACTAACTACCATGGACCAAAGGTAGGTTTTCCCACATGAAATAAACTTTTCTCTGCATAAAATTCCGTGAAAATAAACTTTTCTCTGCATAAAATTCCGTGAACTTTTCTCCACATGAAAGAAACTTTTATAAACTTTTCTCTGCATAAAATTCCGTGAACTTTTCTCCTGCATACTTCTTAATTATCATCATATTGAGATCCATGCCATGGGTGTTGCCATCAAGTACAACATTTGTAACATATAACCATACCAGAAACATAATGCCAACAGTATATATATGGGTGGGATGTATTGAGATAAGCATGACCTTTTACATATATGTGTCACTATGTATTGAAGCTTTATTCTAGCATTGAGTTAATTTGAAGACAATTGCAAACAATTTGTAAGACGGTTTGGTCTTTTTATAGAGACATTGCCTCATCGCTGCATGTTTTGGCAGTCTAGAGACTTATATCAAAGTCACTCTATTAATGAATTGGTGTTTAATATATGCACCATTGAGAAGTTGAAAAACCTCATTTCATAAGTTTGAGTGGTTAAGAAAATGGCCAGAATTAATGAGTTATTAGAGTTGATAAATACTTTAATCCACTCCAATGTTCATGATGCAATTGAAACTGGCAAAATCACTTCTCACAGACATTCGAATCTGCTTGCAAAATGCACAAGAAAAGATAGATTTTTTGTAGCTTGAATCTCAACTTCAGCAAGATGAGTTACAATAGAAAAGGCATCATCCTGAACTTGTTTTTTTTCATAAAAATCCCCTCTCTAACTTTGAAACAGGATCCTATCAGCAGCCAGTGAGTCATCAAGTCAATAATGTTGATTCAGATCAACTGCTCATTTTAGAAGAAAATTTGCATGTAGATGTTGATTCAGATCAAGATGGATATGACAAGGATGTTTCCTTTCATATTCTAGATTACTCAAAGCCCATGCAATTACAGATTGTTGGATTTCTTCATAACATTTCACCTTCTCCTATTCCAGATTCTTCTCCTTCACATTCATAGCCAAAAAATGTTAAATTCTAACACTGTGACCGAGTTGGCCATATGAGAAAACACTATTTTGATCTTCATCCATGTAATCATTGTCATAAAACCACTCATTATTCACACATATGCTTCAAAAACAAGCCTCCTGCAAGAACAAAGATTCATCTTCGATGGATCACTTCTTGGCAATGGGCTTCAATAACCAAGAAGATATTTCAGTCATATATCAGAACTTGTCCTAGAGTATTACACAATCTTGTAGTTTATTTTTCTCCATCATCTCACCTTGTACCTGACAAGAGGGTAAGTGATGGTCATATACAAGCTTCGAAGCCACATCAAGTGATCCTGAGCCACAACCTACCATACTAGATTCAGGATTTAGCCAGAGACAAAGATTCCCCTGAGCATGCCTTCAGTTGGTGATGCCTCTTCAAAGAATTTGGAACACTTCCTCTAGTAGAAGACCTCAGCTTCTTTCCAGTTTTGAAAGAGTTCTAGGAATTACATTAAGCATTCCAGAGTTGGTGTTCATCCTTAAACCATCACAAGATGAGACCTCCCTTTTCAAGTTGAGTTTCTCCCTTTTATGCGAGGTGAGACCTCCCTTTCAAGGTTGAAGGTTTCCCTCTTCAAAACATGAGGAGCACTTCCTCTAGCAGAAGACCTCAACTTCATGCCAGATTTGGAAGAGTTCTGGCAATTGCACTAAGCATTCCAGTGTTGGTGCTCATCCTTAAACCACCCCCTTTTTACCAACATTTCCGAGAGCACATTTAGCCTAGTGTTGCCATGCATTTTTGTAGATTTTGTATTACAACTCTATTCTTGGACTCATACATACCCCTTCAGGTTAGGGGGGGAAATGTTGGACACCTAATCCTCTAAGGGTTATGGTGTGGAAGATAAACAGTCAAAGGAAGTCCAAGAGACCTTGGAATATGGAATCCAACGGTCAGTCCCATGTATTATAAATGTGTATAATTGTCAATAGTAACTGTATTCATGCTTTACCTTATTTGGTTGTCCGCATTCCATGTGCATCTGAAAATTTCATTTAAAACCCATGTAAAATTTCATAAAAAAGTCAAGATACTCTTTAAAAATATTGATAAATTCTATAGAAATTAAAGAAAAGAATCATATTGATTCATAATTTCTTTTAATTAATAATTTCATTTCAATTTTATACCAAACTAGGTTTACCACATAATTTTCCATGAAAAAATATTTCAATTGTATTAATATGGTGCAAAACTCAAAATAAAAATATGGGTTCTTAAAATTACATGAAGAAGAAGAATTGATAGCCCAAAACACACTTCAAAATTCCTCCTTACAGAGCATCGAAATTCCAGCGTTTTATGAAAATTTGACATAGATTCCCCTACACAAAAAAATTTCTCTTTTTTTATATCAAAATGAGGCCTATATAGGCACCCAAGAGTCAAGACCCTAGTCTTAAACCACTAGTGGTATTCAAAAACCACTTGGAATATTTTACAAAATGACAGTTGTCATGTAACTAACTTCATCTAGAAGTTTCTTAAAAATATATATAGTTGTAGGGTGGGACCAACTTGATTTGGTTGTAGTGGATTGTCCTTCTCTCTCTTACATGTACTTTGAGTGATCTTCTATCTCATGCTTGGGCACTAGCTAGGTTGCGCACTACCTGGGTTGGGCTACTGATGGTGCTGACCTTAGTTGTGCCAATGTTGGTGTCGATGGTTGAAGTCATGTATGTTTTTTTTTATGGAAGGTTGGAACTTGAGCCGCCTTTGCCAATGACACCTATGACGTTGATGTATATCCCCTTCAAATGGCCAATTCATACAAATCCATCATACCTCTCCATTATTTTCCCAAAGGGATGTCACATGAATGTGCATCCAAAATGTTCCCTTCCAAAGTCATGACCGTTTCACAATCCACTTTCCCTTGCTCTTTGAATATGATATTTAATATGAAAAAAACTTCAAAATAGTTTTCATATAAATTTACAATATTGTTTCCCTATAGTGGATGGTCCTCCTCACTAAATCCTTTATGATTTTCCTTAATGTCATCGAGGATTTTCATGATGGATTTCCTGGAATATAAATCCCCATTCCCATAAAATAATGGTGGGAATTTCCTCTTGTATAGCACTTTGGATATGTCTTTAAAACCTTGTACTTCATTTGACAGTGCCTCTTCTTTATTTTGTACCAATGTTACCAATTATTTTTCTTCATCTAGTTGGCTCTCACAACCCACCTTGATCTATCAATATTTTCTTTGACTATCTCTTCCTTGGGCATATGGTTAAGGAAATTTATTATCACTCCAGCCTTGGCGGGGAAGTCTCCAATAACATTCTTAATTGTGTCCATTTCCTTGTAAACCATTCTAACATATTTTATGTTTTCTTGGATCAACTCCAAGTTATCCCAATGCTTATCCACTACCTTTATGATCCTATTTTTGAAGAAAAGTGTAACTAGGTTCGGTATTTGTAAATGTAATTTTGATCTCTGTACTTGTCAAGAAAAATAGATATTGTTTGTAAATGATTCGAATGAGTTTCTTGCTCATTCCATAGGTCTATGAAAGTCAAAGAATCAAAGTCATGTTAAAGAGCTCCTCTTGAGCATGAATATGGGTCAACCTAGTGTCAAGTAGCCCTCCAAGACAAGCACCATCCTCCAAAGAAGAATATTGTCAACAAAATGATGTGAAAGACAATCAAGTCAGCTTCAAAGTATATATAGATGACATGTTGTCTCAATAATAGAATGCAACGGTTCACTAATTTCATGTTGGCTTGCATACATGGACTAACACCTATAAATACACAATATGAGTAATCACAAGAGGACATAACTTTGGATCACTCTAAAACTTTGATGGCACAGTAAGGATCTCAGTGATAAACACAGTGGCGTCTTCGCATAAGATCTCTAAAATATCAGGTAAGCAGAGTGACACATAATCTCGGGTTTCTCTGTGATATTTTGTGGGAAAAAGGACTTTGAATACCTATGGTATCTTCAATGATGATCACAATGAAATATAGCAGTCTCATGACCATGGTCCCTTCTCGATTTCAATGACTACTGTCTTGGAAGTTAAAGTCTCAGCATGCATACAAAGATCCTCAGTCATAGTCCATCTAAACTTATATATATACACAGCCACATTGTTAATATTTTAGTATTTATGTATATATGATGGAGAGGATTATACAGTATTAGCATATCATCAAGACACAATCATGATCTATGTTTATTCACAACCATGGTCTCAGGAATATCTATGTAGTAGTGCATCAAGATGACACAGTAATGATGGTGTAGTTGAGACTATGCAACAATGATCTAATTGTGAAAATGGAGTAATGGTGCAGAAGCAATGATCTCATTTTCATAATGAGTATCTCAGTACAGGCACAATAATGTTCTTAGTGATGAAAACAAAAAGGAAGATCTCAGTGGTGCAGTGATGATGAACGAAGAAGAGGATTGATGTCTTGATCTTGGAGCAATATTATAGGTCAAGGGTCATGGTCTTAGTATTCATCAATTGGAATCTCTATAATAATAATTTTGTGTGGGTTTTCCTCTCCAAGAGGGAGAGGTTTTGGCCTGGGAAGAATGCCAACATCTTGTGTTCTTTTCTCTTTGTTTTGGTATCTATTTGATGACGTAAGAAATACAAACACTAATGATATCAAGTAAAATATTGCGCTAATAAACTAAAGATAGAATATCTCACAAATAATTATCATTCTAAGAAGAATCTAATCAACTCTAACTATCCTATATTCTTCAACATGGTATCAGAGCTATGGTTATAGTCAAAGAAAGGGCAGAAAAGTGACATTTCAAGGATCAAGTTTCTACCAAGGCATCAAAGCAAGCTAAAGGAAATCAAGATCTGCATTAAAGAAACTAACCTTGATCTTGATCAAACCCTAGCAATCTACATCATAAATTTTTTCTATCCTCATCAAAAGGCCACCAAGACCCTCATAAAGATGTCTACAAAAAAAATAGCTCAAAGGATTTCAAAATGAATATTACATCAACTTGGATAAAGTTGAAACCCTAACAGCAATCTTGATCTACAAAAGAAGGCAAAGCATATTGAAGGCACTGTCATCTCCAAGGTTATGAAATAAATAAAGGATCATCTTCTTTCCCTAGAAGAAAACCATCCAAGGAAGCATTAAATCATCCTCATCAAAAGGGAGCAACCTTTTCTATTTAAGGAAAGACTTTCTCACTTGAAAGAAGATCATCCAAGAAGAAGCCCTCATACATATTCGTCAACCATCATCAACATGATCAAGGTGAAGATTTCATCTTCACATGAAAAGTAATTATATTTTAATTCTATAATTAAGTTTGGTTAAATTATTTCATGATTGCAAGGACATCTATAGGTTGGATGGGTTATCAAGATTCCTTGCATGAAGAAGGAGGATAGTCATAGTCCTCTAAGAAGCTGAAGTCACTAAACATATCAATAGGTATCCTCTAAATTTATGGAAAGGGATGCTTATGAAAGATCCCCTCACATAGAAATATTGGAGACATCAAAGGGATGTAGATGATAAAATCATTCTCTAAAGATGTAATGAACAATGCCACATGAAATCTGATCTACATGAGACTAAAGGGTATCAAAGGATGTAGGATATCTTCCATCTACAAGACCTAGAAAGGAAGATAACCAAAATGCACTAACAAATAATCAAGGTAACAAACATCCATGGGATAAGAAGGTTACCCCATTCGAAAACTTATGGTCTCTGTGCTAAATAGAGAAAGACAAGTGGATGGCAAAAGTATTGAAGGGTAAAGGACTAAATCATGTGCAAAAAGAAAAGAGAATTTTGGTCCTCAAACAAGACAAAATAGGTATAGCTAAAATTATGAAAACGTGTATCACTAGATAGATGGAGGAAGCTAAAGAAAAGGGCCATGGAAAGAGGGAGTAATAGATCTCTATGATTAGGATAATATCCCTCGCAAAAGGGTCCTATCATAAGTGTTTGTTATAAGATATGAAAATGATGATAAGATGCAACATAGCACCATGGAAGCATTAGAGACAAGAGCTTGTGACATCACCATGGGAATCATGAAGTACAAAAATCCATGACAGAAAAAACATGAAGGATATAGCTCTTGGGAACCCCAGTGGGCATTGAAGGAAAGGAAGAAATCATCTAGGACAAGGCTCATCATACATCAAGTCAAAAAGGAAACATCTGCCAGTTCGGGATATACAAGATCCTCAAAATTCTTTGATGGAATCCTCATCATAGGGTTCACTAATATAGAGAGGAAGAAAGTGTTTCAACAAGAAATCCAACTTATGGAATGTATGAGATGATGGTGTGATGACATGAAGCGGATCAAGGGATTGAAGATCTTTTCAATCAAGGAAGTTGTTGGAAGAAGCCTCGATAACCTGAAGGTAAAATAAGGTATTTATGTTTGTGTTTAATATTATAATGTAATTTCATATAGTTATAGGTAAGAGGGATCATTTCTTCTATTTTAAGAAGAATGATCAAGAGAAAAAGCATCTCCTCCTCTTAATGGATATAAAAATACATAAGACACACTAGATGAAATCAACATAATATGTCCTCATATGAAGTATGAAGTGGTTGATCACAACTAAGAAACTCTTATTAAACACACCTAGGAATGGAATGTGTAAGGAAGGAAGAGATCATGATATATGCAACCATGATGAAGGAAATCAACATCCAAAAGATCAAGAAGACTTGACTATAAAATATCCCAGAAAGATATGGAGACTCTAATGGAAATGACGTAGACTCTTGAAAATGGATATCTTTTGGAAATGTCTCAACATGAATGCAAGATTCTTATACTTACATAAACATGTCATGATGAAGAGCCATATAGTAAGGTACGATTTGATTTAATGATATATTTGATTTCTTGAATAATATATGGATAAGTTCATGCAGGGCTACTTGCAAGTACAACTAGCATTCATGTGATGAATGGAAGAAGCATGATCAGAAAGGAGTAGTCATATGACAAAGGTTCTAGATATGAAGAAGGCCACTTTCCATGAATCAAGGAATGACATGACGAACTAAGGAGGAAAGTGATCGATGGTTTTTTCCCTACAATAAAGAAGCTCAACAGTTTTTCATGACAAGAAGGAGAGAAGTTGATTAAGGGACCCACGAAGAAGTTTTTACTGATGTATGGAAGAGTCCCTAGCTAAAAGGGAGCTCTAACTAGTCCATGATCAAGAGGGAGATTGGATTAGATCACCCCTGATTAAAAAGGAGTGACAGATGTGTTTTTCTATTTCATGTGTCATGGACTAGACCAGGACTAACAGTCGTAAGTCTAGGTGAAGTCCATGAATGGAAATGTAGACACATGATAGACACAACATTATTTCCTTCACCTGGGAAGAAAGAATGGAGGATTGGGTAATCATCTGGCATCTGATGCTCTTTGAGGATGTGTAGGGCATCCAAGATAAGAGTAGGCAAGAGGATTGATATTCTTTGAGGGTTGGGAACCCAAGATAATAATAGTCCTAGAAGGTCATAATCAGTCAAAACCCAAGTGGGTATTTACCTTGAGAGACAATGATGAAGGTGTCTATAAGCATTGGTCTCACCAGAATTGTAGCTCATGGTCTCATGAAGAGATGGAGTTGTTAGTCAATGCCTTGCACTATGACAATGTTGGTTGATATGATGATATACAAATGGGATTACCAATCTGATTCTTCTTATGATAAGTTCTTCAGATTGACGATGACCAAGTATCATTGTAAATACCTCCCTAATTAAGAGGGATTTTTGAATAAAAGTGTAACTGGGTTCGATATTTGTAAATGTAATTTTGATCTTTGTACTTGTCAAGAAAAAGAAATATTATTTTTATAAATCATTTGAATGAGTTTCTTTCTAATTCCATAGGTATAGGAAACCCAAAGAATCAAAGTCATGTTAAAGAGCTCTTATTGAGCATGAATATGGTCAACCTAGTCTCAAGTAGCCCTCCAAGACAAGCACCATCCTCCAAAGACGATGTGAAAGATAGTAAAGTCGGCTTCAAAGTATATAGATGACATGTCGGCTCAATAAAAGGACGTAACAGTTCACTGAGTTCACATCAGCTTGCATACATGGACTAACACCTATAAATATGCAAATGGAGTAATCACAAGAGGACATAGCTTTGGATCACTCTAAAACTTCGATGGCCCAGTAAGGATCTGAGTGATAAACACAGTGACATATTCGCATAAGATCTCTGAAATATCGGAAAATCACAGTGACACATAATCTCGGGTTTCTCTATGATTTTTTGTGGGAAAAAGGACTTTAGATACCTCTGCTATCTTTAGTGATGATCACAGTGAAATATAACAGTATCATGACCATGATCTCTTCTTGACTTCAGTTATTACTATCTCGGAAGTTACACTCTTGGCATACATATGAAGAACCTCAGTCATACTCTATCTCGACTTATATATATATATATACATAGTCACAGTCTTGATCTCACAGTCTTCATGTATCTACGATGGAGAGGATCATATAGTCTCGACATATCATTAAGACACAATCATGATCTAAGCATAGTCACAACCATGGTCTTAGGAAGATCTTTGTAGTAGTGCAGCAAGATGACATAGTAATGATGGTGTAGTTTAGACAGTGCAACAATGATCTATGTGAAGATGGAATAATGGTGCAAAAGCAATGATCTCATTGTCATAATGAGTATCTCAATATAGGCATAATAATGTTCTCAATGATGAAAGAAGCAAGGAATATCTCAGTGGTGCAATGATGATGAACTCAGTGATGACAAAGAAGAGGATTGGTGTCTTGATCTTGGAGCAGAATTATAGGTCAAGGGTCATGATCTTGGTATTTTTCAATTGGAATCTCTATCAAAAGAATTTTGTACGGGATTTCCTCTCCAAGAGGGAGAGGTTTTGGCCCTAGCAGAATGCCAACATCTTGTGTTCTTATCTCTTTGTTTTGGTAGCTATTTGATGAAGTAATAAATACACACAGTAATGATATCAAGTAAAATATTGTTCTAATAAGATAAAGATAAAATTCCTCACAAATAGTTATCATGAGGAGAAGAATCTAATAAACTCTAACTACCCTAGATTCTTCAACATCTATCCCATATGATTCTTTTAGCAGCTTTGAAAGAGGATTTACTTGGATTCTTCCTCTTCAAAATTTCCAATTCAGCCTCAATTTTCTCATTGTGTTCTTGTGCCTGGTATATCTCCATCTTGTTCCTCTTAAACACTTATTCCTTTTTATTCATCTCTTTCTCTTGATTTGAGTGTTATATAGTGAAATAACTCCTCATCATCTCAGAGGAGAATATCAGACACTTGGCTAGAAAGAACCATAATTTTAAGCCTGTTTTGAGCTATAATGCTCCCTGCTAGACCATTCAGGGAGTTTTAATGTTGTTCTAGAGCTAGAAACCTGTGTTACCCTAGAAAGCATGTATCTTCACTGTGAGCACGTTACCATAATTTCATGTAGCCATGAGAAAAATTCACAAGTCATTGTCACTATGTCATTTACTCAAAGTTGACTCTAAAAAGCTGGAAGAGATCACCTCAAACTCATCTATAGATGTTTCCTATCCTGAATGAGACAACTAAAGGAGGAAGAAACAAAGCAACAAAACATCTTCCATTCTTATTGGATTTTTCCCAAATTGAACTGGCGAAGGATTTGGTTGTTTTTTCAACCTCCCAAATCCTATATATTGCTAGGCCTTTTTAATTGAGATTAGAATTCATGTATTGTTATGCTGCTAAGATATTGTTTGAGAAATATATTTAGGAGCTAGGATCTGGAGGAAGGCATGGTGTAATGTCTCATGGTTGTAATCTTCCTTCTCTTGATTTAATAATATAGAGCAATGGTTATTTTTTTTATATTTTTATATTTACATGCTTGTGCTTCTATGATTAAGACTAATGGTGTAATATTAATGCATTCAACTCTTATATGTTGTTATTTGTTAGTATGTTAAATTGATTAGGTTTATAGATGTTGAGTAGATAACTTGTTGTCCATATTGTGTGCAGGTCTCACTCTTGGACTTGATCTAGGACTCTTTCTCTACCACACTAACTACTCCAACAGAGTTATGCAAAGTATAAACAACTCGTTACTCACTTTTCCCTTGTCAATTCTAGACTAGTATTAGTATTTTTAAGTGTTTCTTTCCTTAATAATCTTAGATCACTTGATCCATCTGCCCTAGGTTTCGGGAAAAACTGAGAGGGTTTCTTGTCCATCTATCCGCTCACTAATCCCTACAGCAGAATTGGTGACTCCATTGGGGATCATTCTTTGGTTCCTAGTTCATATCTCCTAGACCATGTATCTATGGTGCTCTCTAGTATTACCTACTCTTGTCAACTTGGATTCCTTGCATTTTTCTTTCTTGCATCCTAGTGTTTTTTATTTGCCCTTGCCTTAACCTAGATTTCCCCTTCTTCTTTTTTGACTAAGAATTTTGTAACACACCCTTATAGTGCCTTATAGAGTATTATAACACATGTATACTTCTATCACAGAGTGTTACCCTACCTGAAAGTGCCCTATGTAGCTTTGAGACCTATGTTATAGTTCCAAACCTCTATTTTCCACCCACTTCTGTGGATTTCATTGTTTGAAGTTTCTACCTCATTATTGATCCTTGGGTATGTTTTTCTTGGATTTTTTCTATTGGTTGCATGGATGTATTTGTCTTCTTTTGAAAAAGTAGCTTAATTTCATTATATTGGAAAAAGAAAAGAAAAAAACAAATTATGCTTTATGTCTTTTTAACTAGTTTATATAAGTTTACTCTGGGTTTATTCTTAGTATTGTATGTCTACATTTATTTTTGTGTGTTAGAGAAACATTAAGTATGTTTGGTTTTGTGAAAGATGTTTAGTTACTCTCTCCTTGTATAAATCCATTCTCATTGAACTGAAATTGAAAATCTTATTTTGTGCACGGTTTGAGTTAGGTCTCAAAAACATCATACATCAACACCCACCTGAAGATATTAATCAAGTACCCTTAAAAGTAATCTTGTAATAAAATTGATTGACAACTCTTTTTCAGGACAAGCACATATTAGTTCATGGTAGATTCTTAGGTTTGACTGTGTAAGTCAATTCCCCAAGACTGTAAAACCAAACTAGTGTCATTAAATAGAGAAGATCATGTTGCAATCACATCGATTGGGAACACTCCTCTAACATAGGAGTTATGTGTGAGGCAACATCAAACTATGAGAGCAGGTAGCCCGCCTTCAATTGCATTTCGATGATTATTATTTGTACCAAGGATCTTTTTAGGGATATTGGAGTTGAGTCAAGGACTCAGGTGTCCTTCCCACACAATATACTATCCACGATTGAGACCCCCTCGGTGGTTCCTATGATTTGAGGTGAGCTTACTAGCCATACTTCTATAGACTTATGGAAGGTGACTAAGGTGGGATGTCCCGGAACCTAAACAGAAGATCCTACTTTGTCTTTGGTTTTTTGGGAGGGTATTCATCTTCATGAGAGTGTGTGGCCCATTCTTATCGAGGTTCGAGTGAAGCTTAGGAGTAATCATAAATGTCACTTTCCACCACCTCTCTCTTATAGCCCTTCGATACTAGGTTCCATCTCCAGCTAATTGTGGCTATGAGACAGTGTTTTCTAGCTACTTGTTGATCTCTTTTAGAGTTTTTGTTTTTATTTGTGTTCTCTTCGCTGCTAATACTAATATATATATCACTCTTAATTTAAAATTATATTAAAATATATCATTCACCATGGCTACACAATGCCCTCACCATCAGGCTTGATGATTACAAGGCCTTCCTCCACTTTTTGTGGGGGATTTTTTGAGTGAATTAAATTCCCCTGTTACATAAGGGAATCAGTCTCTAGTATCAAATACTAAATCGCAAAGCACTTCCCAAGAGTCTCTTTTACCAAGGGATATCTTTACCAAAGGTTTTGTACCTCATTTTAAACCTCTACTTAGGAACCTTATTGGGATTGCTTTGGTTCAGGTTGCACCTTTGCCTATTATGTCTTCATCGATTTCCACTCCCAACATCTCAATGAATACTAATGGGTCATGGTATTTTGTGGACAACTTTTCTCCACTTTCATTTACCCCGCCTACAACCATTTCAACACAGTTTATTGGTTACCCTACTATTCAGACTATGCTTAGTCCAGGAATCCTAACTACACCTATTGATCTAATAATCACTCTATAAGTGACATCAGTTAAAGTTTTATTTAACAAAAGGTATTATAGACTCATGTGTCGGTGTGTGTTCTGTGTTATTTAAGCAATAGATCGATCATATTGCCAATACACAGACATTTAAGTGGAAAGACAACAGAGAAATACAGTAAGCAACCATAAAGAGACAAGCAATTTTAATAAGGAGTTCACCCTATTCTCCAGGGTTACATCTCTGGTCCAGCTTTTAGTGGTGGCCTTGTTTTCTTGTGTCTTTAAATAGAGAATTACAATACAAGGACTCAATGTGAGTTCTCCTGAAGCAGGTTTTTCTTGGCAGGGTGGTTCCTTGGATTCCCCAAGCCACTGGAGTACATAGACTCTTCTTCTTCCTACCAGCTCTGTGACCTTTTGGTCTACGGTGGTAAGAGCCCAACGTGGTGTTCAGCCTGGACAAGTCCCTCTATGGGTTGGCTCGAATCTCTCAAGTTCGATGGTGCTCGATGTTGCCGCTACGTCAGCTCAGCCCTCTGTCTCATCCTGCTTTTCTCTTGCTTTACTGCCTTCTTCTCTGTGTATTCCTTCCTCCTCTCAGGATTCTAGTCTTTCTCCTTCGTCGCTCAGACTTCACTCTGACTTCCACTTGACTTGACTTGACTTGACTGTGTATTCTATCTATATTCATGGCATTTAGCCATTCGTTTCTATGCCTATTCAGTTCCTCTTCTACCTCTGTCAATTCGCCTTCTGCAGCTGTGCTTGGATCTCCCTGTTCGGCGTCAGCATGAGCACTTAGGGACTGTCCACGTGTCCTCATCTGAACAGTGCCAGCCTACCCGTTGGTTTGTTTCTTCAATTACGTCGTGGATGCGTTCTTCCTCCACTATGGCAGTCAAAAGAATTCCAAATCCCTTTAGAACACAGCTTAATTCCTTATCGATTCCGCTTCCTCCATTGGGAACAATCTCAGCCATTCGATCTGGGCTCCTCAAGATCCAATGTCATACGCACGTCCCGCATGGTTGACTTGCTCGACCAATAGCGCGCAATCAACGGCAGTTTTCTTTCACCTCCACCACCACGCGTTGATTGTTGAGTGGGATCTCTCCACTCTCCTCCAAAACCGTTTACCGTTTAAGGGCGCCCCAATCAATACCACCAGTTTCTAGACTGCAGGTCCTGCCTTTGTCCTTTTAGCACTTTTTTTTTCTCTTCCCACGGCTCCCCGACTCCCAACATGACTGAGTGCTTAAGGCTCCTCCATTTTGGCCATGTTTGCCTTGCAATGTAAAAATCACCTCCTTTTCCCGATTTGGGGCTCCCGGGGGCTACTTTGACCTCCTACGTAGTCTCCATGGGCCTCGGTCAATGCACTTTTGATAGAGGTCCTCGTCATTCCATGTTGGCTGCCATTGCCACTGGTTTAGGTTTTTTTTTATCGTTGTTTTTGGAATTTTTAGAGATTCGTCCCGACTTGATATAGTCATGGTTCTCTGCCAATATTTAATGGATCCAATTCGGATCATGGCCTTCCTACTGAAAGAGCTTTTGGACCACCAAAATTTGGTTTTCTTCAAGCATCGACTCAATGAGGAAACTGTTGTCTCACTTTCCCAATCTCAATCCACTTCGCACTGCTCAGCTTCGAACCTTTAAGCTCAATCTTGAGGTATT
>APFE031248610.1:841-63442 GCA_000404065.3 Pinus taeda
ACATATAAATGGGTGAATGTGTGGACTTGGTACATTTTTGGAAAGTGAATGAGTTGGGAGGGAGACAAAAATAGTTGGATCAAGGTATATTTTAACACTCAATCGAGTTGTTTGAGTGCTTAAAAATAAACCCTTGATTGAGCTCCTACGTAACCCACAATTGTGTAGGATGTTTTATTTTTTTGTTAACTTCTTGCCCAAAACATAATGGGGATTTTATGGTTTAAAGGGATCAATCAAGCTATAGCTTTATCGAGCCCTTTGTTAATCATGTCAAGAGCTCGATCGAGGGTTTCTTAAACCCTCAAGTGAGGTATTTCAAATTTCACCTTAAGTGATCAATATAGTGTTTTATGTGCTCGATCGAGCTGTTGAGGACCTAAAAAATGGAATTTTACCTCCCCTTCTATAGATTTCTCTACAACACCATTTTGTACCCTAGCGGACTTCAAGCAGAATTTGTCCTTATGTAGTGGAGTTGATCATGTTGGATACCTGATGGAATCCCCTATTCAATCGTATATGAGTTTGAGAATTTCAAATTCATATGATATTCTTCATCTAATTTCTTTTAAACATGTTGATGATATTGGACACACCAACATTCAGGGGGTCTCCCTGATATGAAGTCCTAATTAGACCTCACACCATTTTGAGTAGGAGCCCCATTCGGAATATGACTCTTTTTCCAAAGCAATGGGTTTTAATGATGTGCCTTGGCTACAGTAATGCATAGAGAGGTGTATTTGTGAATTTGATGAACAAGTGTGTAACTCTGCAGAGGGTCAAGTGCATTGCATGAAAAGGTTCTAACACAAGAAGGGGAAAATGAGTGAGCCCTTTAGAAGCATGTAATAGTACGCAACTTGAAAGGAACACACAAGCATAAAATAGATCACAAGTTAGCCTGCAAAATAGTTCATAAGTTAATGATGACAAAAATATAGAACAACATGCATTGAACAAGATTCATACTAATGCAAATGAAATAGTTCATAAGCATTAGCGTAAGTGAAACAACATATATTGCAATCATAACAAGAACAATCCTACAATATTCACAACATATGCATGGAAATGTGTCATCTCTGAGCTTTTATTAAAGTGAAAGTTCCAAGCATACATATACCATTGACGAGCCACTAGTCCCAATAGTGGAACATGAAGTCTACACCTGCTCCTCCAAATAAATATACTTCCTTTATGATATGGAGAAGCCAAGGCTCTCAATAAAGCTCTGAAGCTCCTGATCCTAAGCTAAAAGCCTAACCAAAATCTTGGCTCCCAAAAGCCCTTTACATGAGTTATGAGGACATATTTATAAAAAAGGGGTGACATTTCATCTCCCTTTTGTGACACTTGGACTTCCCTTGTGACTCTTAAACTTCATTACAAAATTACTCTTCACATTCCTCAGTTAACACTTGTAATTTCACTTACAAATTAATTACAAAAGAATATTACAATATACTCGTACCCATATAGGACAAAATTGCAAAAGCCCACTATATAGCCTAATAAGATAAACAAGTTAATCTTGAGTTTGGGGAAACTCCATCTTAGCAACTTCAACTTGTAGGTTCTTGGTCACAAGATGGTGCAAAGCTTTGTACTGCACGATAACTTCCCCAAACTATAAGATGGGATCAAGCTGGAAGCAGAATCTAGCCTCCATGGCATCTGAGCACATTTATTTGGAATCAGTCCAAGTTTCCTTCTTTAGCAAGAGCAACATGGTATTGATCTTGATAAGGCCACCAATTTACTTTTTCATATTCTACCTATTCACTCCAAGATCTTCCTTGGTAGCGATCGATCTAAATCGATCCAAGTATTCTTCAACCTCCTACCTAACTTGATTCCTTCGTTTGGCTTTAGTGAGTGAGCCAACTTATGGGATCATGTGCAATTTCACCATGAAATCCACGTTGTTGGACAATCCTGCATAAAAGGCTTGAATATTGGCTGAATGAGGAAAGTTATTTATTACTCTAAATGATCATCTACACTTGTGCTTTCTCCAACTCTGTTTGTTGCCTTGTTTCTTTTCCAATTCAGATGGTGCCCCTTTGTATTACATTGACCAGTCATACACGACAACAATGTTATGCAAGTGGATAATTTCTTTATGCATGATTACAAGCTCCTCATAAAGGCTTTGTATCATTTCTCTCAATGTCAATACTTCACCAAGTATGGTTGCCTTAAGTTCTTCCAGATATACCTGTGCGGGAGTTGCGTTCTGGACCTCTGATCAAAGTTGTTCAACTTATTGCCTCGCAACGTGTAATTATTTTGCCAACTATTTGTTTTCGGCCATTAGATACTCCATTTTTGACTTGGCAGCACACATGAAGGCCAAGTTGGCTACAGAAATGTCATTTAGATTCCTTCTGGTGTCTCTCACAATCATCCTTTCTCTTATCAATGTAGGAGATGCGAGACCATCTAGAAAATGTTTCTTCCTTGCTTGTACAATATTATTCTTAAGATCATCATAAGTTAGATTGTACATGTCCATGACGGACCATCATCAAGAGGAACAATTTCCTCTTCCTTGCTAGGAGCTTTGTCTACTGTCAATGGAGGTGGAGACTGAATGGTGACCTACTGAGTACTCAGGATCAAATCAACATATCGGTTCAACGACTTTGGTTCCACCTCAATGTCTTGAATCACAACAAACTCCTCAATTTCTTGAGTGAGCTTTTTGTCCTGCAACTGTTCTCTCTCCTCTTCTAGTAGTCGATTTTTCTCTTCTTCCTCATCTTGTTTCTTTGTTGCTTCTTCTTCTTCTATTCTCAGCCTTTCTTATTCTTACTGTGTCTTCCTTTCTTCTTCCACTCTCCTCTTCTCTTGTTCTTCCTTCTGCTTCATCTCTTCCTCCTTCTCCCTCTTCTTCCTCCTAATTTCTGTTGCTATGGCTGCTTTCAAGGTGATTGGATATGCTTTCATCTTGCAACTCTGCTCTTCCACGAGACTGTTTCTAACTTTCCTCTTTCCCTTTTTCCACACTAGGTTGCACCTTTTTTTTAGTACTGCCTCTGGAGTGAATTACTTTTGCGAAGTAACCTGTGATGTTCTTGTGAAGCAGACTGCTTCATGAGACTTACAGACATTAAAAAAATTCTTCATTTCCTCCTCCTTTGGCCTGGGAAATGTCCCTCTTGGCCATTGAAAAAGAATCCTTGCATAATGGTCTTTACAAACATTCCTAGGATCATATGGATTCAATTCGAAATGACCAAATGTGAATTTATCTATCTCCTAGCCTTCAATGTCAGCAACTTTCATATTCTTGATTTCGTAAAATTTGATTTACAAACAAAGAGTGGGACAAGGTGCTTTATTCCTCTTGTGCAAAACTACTGATAACCATGTGGAAAGATGGTAATCAACTTCCTGCATGACCAAATTATTGGTGGCATACCTCGATAGAAGATGTAAAGACTTATGTTCGCCAAACACTTTTAGTAAAGTGTCATTCAGTGAGGCAACCCAATCTACTATTTCTCACACTACTTCAAACACCTCATGTGACATGAAAGGTGGTTCTTCCTCAACGATTAATTTGTACATTGGAATGAGGAAGTGATCCATCAAGTTTTCCATTACTCCTTTATGGCTAAACTCTGAAGGAAACTTGTAGTAAATGTGCACGATAGGCTGTCTTGGTGACCATATCCAATTCATGCCAGGGAATGAATTGTGAACACATATTGCATCTAATAGGTAGACAGACATGTAGAATATGGCTTGGTTTCCCCTAGGAGGATTCTGGGCATTAGCTACATGGATCTGCAACTGTTGAGCCAACAATTTTGACCAGTTGAATGGATTTCCTTCATTCACAATTGATTCAGGAAGGATTCTCTCACCCCTTGGGGAAGGTCTCAATACTCTATTGACCATATATTTTATGACATAGAACTATCAAGTATTGATAGTAATTCTTAAGATATTTTTTCTTGTAAGTGTTAGTGAGTGTCTGATGGAACTTTGTTGGCTCTTTAAACCAACCTTTGACAACCTCCTTTATGTTCAAGTAGCTAGTGGCTACCTAGAAGTAAGAATCCATGAGTGATTTTGGCTCTGGAAAATGATATATGAGATGGTAATCTGGTGCCAGAAAAGAGGCAATCCTTTGTCCCCTCACAGTACTAAGTGTTATAGCCTTGGAATCTATATGAAATATTATCTAGTGGATAATGTATGCACATGGGAAGGTCGGGTATCGACATGCAATATTTTGTAACCCTGCCCTTTGGACATTTATATACACATGTGAGTATCTGAGAAAACTTGAAGGTTCATTTGAGTACCCTCAACTACCTCTCTTGTGCTGCTTTCCGGTAGTGTCCTTTGAGGAAGATATCTTGGGGGCCATGCTAATAGTGACAGATTAAGAGAAGTTATCAACAACTGTAATACCTTTAAGAGGAAAATCCACTCATGGAAAATATGAATTAGCTTAAGAAAAATGACTCAAAAAGCATGTTCAAGGTAGAAACCACAAGACTGAGGGTGAAAATGGTGTAATTCTTGAGTTGGGGGAAGGGACTAGCTTCAACAACTACACATTACAAGTCTCAACAGCTGGGGAAGTAGCTAAAGGCTTGAGACTCCACAATATGTAGTCTCAGCCTAGGCAGACTAAGGAAAAGACTCTACATTGCACTGTCTCAATCGCCAAGGATGAGGCTTAAGCCCTAGAAATGCACAATGTGCAGTTGGGCAAGCCAAGGACTGTGTATTGTGTAGTCTTAGAGGTGAAGCATGAGTCTTGACCCTTGGACTTGCACAATGCCTAGTTGAGAAAGGCAACTATTGGCCAAGTGAAGGGCAAATATGCTCAGAAAGAAGATGGGGAAGTGGAAGATCTAAGTGATTGAAAAAGTTAGAGTGCAGATATGACTAAGGAAATATAGATCAGTGAATATCAAGTGCATAGGATCAACATGCAAAAGGAAAAATAAACATGCATGGGGAGTTGCCAAAACAGCGACCAATAATGGGCCAAAACAAGAAAGATGATGTGACACTTATAATAGGTGAACTACAGACTGAACCAATGATTGTATAAGCTAGTATAAGTTAAAACACCAGCAACCATGAAAAGGAACAAACAAAAAAGAACTGATAGAAGTGAAACGACAAAAAACTATAAAAAAGAGACCAAAGACGACAAAATAAAAACTCACTTGGAAAAGCACCACAAACTCCACAGAAGGATCCTTGATCTCCTTTGGAAGGCTAGATCTCCAACATAAAATGTGCAAACAAGATCTGGGGGCATCTATTATATAGATCTAGGTTGGTTAGTGGTCCTAAATAACCTGGCAATGTATTTATGATGAGTATATAATGCAGCTTGGGTGGTGAAGTCTTGTGCTATGAATGCATAAGCGGGTAAAGAATACATGTGTTGTATGCCTAAAATCAAAGAAAAAGAGTCACTTGGCGGAAATTTCAAAAATATCAACTTGTGCCATCCTTGGGAAACTAATTATCCACTCCCTATTTTCTAGGGATTTCTTTTTGATTTTTTCTTTTTCAACAAACCAACCATTCACACTACTAAGAAGGATTCTGTCATTTCCAACCACAGGGGGCTAGGCAACTCCTTGACTAAGTTAATTGTGTAGTTTTTGAGAGTAAGGGAAGCTTTGTCGTAATTTCTAAAATCAAGGATGGGACGTATCCTTGAATTGCGTAGTTTCTGAGCTCGCGGTTAGCCTCTTGGTTTGGATTACATAATTCATATCGACAAGGTTGGCTTGCCTCCCAAGGTTGCACAGTTTCTGGAGGGAATATTGATAATGTTGCAAGGTGTGGGAAGAATCTTGCTTGTGATTAAAAAGATTCAGGTTGGGATCAAAACAAGAAATCACAAGCACAACATGAAAATATAAGTGTTTAACACAACATGAATTCTTGATGCCAGTGAATGATAAGCTCCTGTGGACATAAGGGAGGCTCCAAAATCAAAGCACGGGAAAAATTTTGGAGGGTGTTTATAGCAGCTACAACACTCGGCGACATACGGGTAGACATATAGTCTCTGTATGGATCTTACTTCATGTAAAACAAGTCTAAATCTTCAAGAAGTATTGTTCAATTCATTGATCACCGTATCTTCTTCACTTAGATTAAGTTAAATATATAGTCCCTACCATTCTCTTCAGTGACGGAACACTGACAAAGACAAGTGAAACTCAGTTGTTTTAATAGGGGATGGAGAGTATAAAAATACACAACTGAAAAAGGATTGCCAAAGTTTTGGTTTTCATCTATGGTGTTTCTTTGCTACAAGTAGACCTGTACAGTACCCTGATGGAGTCACTTCAAGGACACAAACATTGCTCGACTTCCAGTAAGCCTGGATAGTACCACAACAGAGTTTCTTGATTCACCTCCCTGTGCAGGAAGCCTTTCTCTTATTTCATCTTTTATTATACTTTTTTATTTTTTTTAAAGAAATTTGCATAGACACTTATTTATTTAATGAGGCAGAATAGGAATCTCAACTTATTGAGAGAAAAAGAGGTTGTCCCTTTAGAGAAGAAAATTTATGCACCTCTGAAATATATTTCGCTTGTTAAATTTTCCTCCCTACCTTGCTCTACTCAACCTAGTTGATAAGATGAAACTAAACAATTATAAAACCAATTATAGTAGGTTGTGCTAGTTATGGATTAAGCATCCTGATTCCATTATGGTTTTCTCTGAAAAGAATGTATTTTCCATCAAGTTATGATCGACTAAAAGGTGTAAGATCCACACAAATAGAGAGAATATACAAATAACCAAGCATTGAAAGTTGCACAATTTCCTCTCAAACTTCACCATGCTTGCTTCAGAAACCAAACAAAGTCTCATGTAAAATCTATCCTACAATAGAAAGGAAATAAAAGAGCAGGGTGGAAGGTAAATCAAAACAAAACAAAAACAAAGAAAATAAACAAACTACTCCTAGTCCTAAACTAATTGAGAATAGGTCAAGATTATGTAAAATGAAACTTTCATTGCAACAACTGATGCATAGGAAGACCTATATGGGTGAGGGAATCTATACTAAGAAAGATATTTAAGAATAATGGAAGACAAGAAAGACAAATTGATACATGTCATGAAATTCCAAGAGTGAAAATGCACACAGAAAAATACGACAAAAAAGCATATGAAAAACACTGTGTGGATGCATGATAGTGTTTGTACACATCGCCACAAGGTGAGATGGAAAAGAATTCTTTCAAACTTCCAAACTTGGAAAACATAAAGAAAGTGAAAAACTTATGTTTCAAAAATGAGCTTTCCAGGTATTATTCCTCCAATGATTGAGCGATAGCATCGTGCAAAACAAACGGAGGGTGAAAATATTGTGGAAAGGAATTATTTTCAATTTTCTTAATCAACTTATGAGGATCCTTTAAAGATAAATGACTATCTTGATCATGATTGGAACTAGCCTGAAGACTGCGAGAACCTAACATAACCATCAGTGTAGGTTGAAGTTCCTCGACAACTTGTGCCAGTTCCAAGAAATTAGACAATGGATTATAAAAGATTGATGGCTTATAAAGATCATAGTAGAAAAATTAGAGTCATGACCAAATGAGTTGAAGAAAATATCATGGGAAATATGATAAAAAAATTCAACATTGGAAACAAAAGAATCATCTTTATCTGACCAATCATACAGAGAGGAAGATTGAAAACAAGAAATTTCACCCTTTGTTTCTTCAGAATGTTCATATGATGGACTAGAAGGATCAAGAAGAGAATATTTTCCTCTCCAAGTTTAAATGTAAAATTGATGTCCCACGAGTCCTGAGTATGATCAAAATTAAGATCGCTAGAAACTGATTCTCCAATAGATTCAACAGGTATGATGGAATCATGGAAAATTTTAGGATAATGAGGGAGAGGTGAACAAGGAGAAACATCAACTTGCATTGCAGATTCTTGTTCAAAAATAACATCCCACACATAATCATCATTTTGTTAGTCAACACTAACTCAATCTTGAGTTGGATCGTCATGAACATCAAAATAAATGAATGAAATTGTTGGATACAACAATTCACAATCGGGAGGACGAAAAGAACCAACAGATGGAGGGCGAGGAGAATGAACATCAATTGAAACATTAGATTCACAGTCTAAACTTGCATTTAAATTCTGAATATGTGAGGTGGGAGAAGATGGTGGGAGATCAACGGATGGACTCCCAAGTTCCAACATCAATTTGTGTAAATGGAGTTGTTTGATGAGAGGAAGATGAAGAGTAACTTAGAACAATAACTTCCTTTATCGTAGATTTAGGAGCTCCATAACTAGTATATGTTGGGAGACTTCTGAAAGATTCATATTTTTTTGGATTCATCGAAATATGAACGAGAAACCCGAACTTATCTTTCATTAAATTCCCATCAATATCATCTTCTAAAAATTCAAAACAGAAATAGATGAAGTGATCGTGAAAATTTTTAAGCAATTGACTAAGTGATTTTCTTAAATTCATGATTTTCTTAAAAACATATTTGCAATCATACCTGTCAAATACATTGTAGAGATCCTTCACAAAATCTTCAAAAGAGTGTATAGAAGCAGTTGGAAATGTGTAACATCATTCTTTAACGTGTGCTCCAAACGTGAGAACAAACAACCTGCAAGTAGTATCCTCACAATGATTATTGCATTGAGTGGAAAATTAAAAAAAACAAATGATGTGCTCAAGAATTGTTTTTCCATCCTAGCCATCAAATTTTATGTCAGACCAGGCAATAAATCCTCAAAACAAATCAATTCATATTATTCCTTCAGATTGGTCTTTATTATATACATGAGGGAGACTGTTCACTTCATTTCCCGATGATTGTTCATATCTCTTATTATTTATTTACATTGATTTTATTTATTCACCCAATCCTGATGATTAGGTGTCAACATTCCCCCCCTTAATCTGAAGGGATGTTGGTGAGTCCAAGCATCATTCTGAATCTTTCAAGCTTTTCTCTTCCAAGTGCTTTGGTGAAGATGTCAGCAATTCGCTCATTAGTGGAACAATGATGAAGATGGATTGCTTTGGCCTCAGCATGATGTCGAATCAGATGATATTTGGTATTAATGTTCTTTGTTCGATCATGGAACTTTGGTTTCTTGGCCAACTTTATTGCAGAGGTAGTGTCAATCATGAGTGGAGTTGATTGTACTTTTTTTACATAAAA
This sequence comes from Pinus taeda, assembly GCA_000404065.3. Lineage (NCBI taxonomy): Eukaryota > Viridiplantae > Streptophyta > Pinopsida > Pinales > Pinaceae > Pinus > Pinus taeda. The sequence goes on from APFE031248610.1 coordinate 10,072, forward strand.
ATCTTCAAGAATTTTCCTGAGCCACACAATTTCTTTTGTTGCTTCAATTTTTGCCACGTATTTTGCTTCTGCTGTGGAATCTGCTGGAACTGATTGTTTGTGTGATCTCCAGGAGATAGCTCCTAATCCAAGACTCATAGCATATCCTGAAGTAGATACCCCAGTTTCTTTGTCTCCATCGAAGTCTGAATTAGAGTATCCAATCAAACTGAAGTCGTCCACCTATGTATACTTGATTCCAAAGTATTGAGTTCCCTTCAAGTACCTTAGAAATCTTTTTGCAATAGACCAATATCCCTCACAAGTATTTTGCATAAACCTGGAGAGGATTCCAACAACAAATGAAATGTCTGGTCTGGTAGTAGTTAGGTAGTTGAGACTTCCTACAAGTTGTTTATACTTTGTTGCATCCTCAAATTCTTTTCCTTCAATAGATGTAAGCTTTAAGTTTTGTTCCATTGGAGTAGTAAGAGGATTGCATTCAGTCATGCCAAACCTGTTCAACAGATCTCCAATGTATTTCTTTTGAGAAAGAAATATGGACTTTGGATGTTGGGTTACTTCAATACTAAGATAGTAATGAACATAGCCCAAATTAGTCATTTCAAAACTTTTCCCCAATTCCTTCTTTATGGATGCAATGTAGCTTTCGTTGTTCCATGTCATCAAAAGATCATCTACATATACCACAAGATATACAACTGTTTTGCCATCTTTCTTGACAAATAAAGTTGCATCATCAAGATCATAATGTTTGAAATTGAGTTTTAGAAGATGCTCAGTTAGTTTTTCATACTAGGCTCACAGTGCTTGCGTGAGGCCATACAAGGACTTCAAAAGTTTACATACTTTATGTTCATGTCCTTTCATAGCAAATCCTTCAGGCTAGGATATAAAAACATTCTCTTTTAAGTATCCATTCAAGAAAGAAGTTTTTACATCCATTTGATGGAATTTCCAACCATTCTGAGTTGCTAGGGCAAAGAGTGTCTGGATGGTAGACCATTGTTCTCTGGGGGAAAAATTCTCCTCATAATCGACCCCTTCCTTTTATGCAAAACCTTTTTCCACAAGCCTAGATTTGTGCTTGTCAAGTGAGCCATCGGCTTTATACTTGTTCTTGTAGACCCACTTGCAGCCAATTAGTTTGGTTCCTAATGGAGGATCAACCAGCTTCCAAGTGTCATTCTTTATGAGGGCATCATACTCCTTTTGCATCGCTTCTTTCCATTCATCATGAGAATCAACTTCTTTGAAGGAAGTTGGTTCAAAATCTGTAGACAAGTTCAATTCACAATCATAAGAACATCCATATCAACAGGTAAATTAGAGTCATCTACATCACCTCCATTTTTCCGGTTTGAATTTCTAGTTCTTGTCTTTCCAACCTCATTAGGATGAACATTTTCAAGTGTCTTTGTCAGCCACTTTGGGGGACCTTTCTCAGATGGTCCAGGCTGCTTCGTTAATTGATTTGGGACTGAATCAAGGTTGAGTCTCCCAATTCTATCAATCACATCACTTAAAGCATCATCCGTTGTTGGAGTTTCATGCAGGGGAGAGTGTTATTCATAAGAAGATTCCACATGTTGATCTAGTATAGGAATCCCCCTTCAAGATGTGGAATCTAATGATCAAATTATTGAAATGATTTTTCATTTGCGAATCTATCCAAGCAATCAAGTTGCCGCTCAACAACCTTGTCAGTTTTGGATGATTCAAGAAACATTACATCTCTAGATACAAAAAACTTTTTATTGACTTCATCATAGAGACAATGTGCTTTGGAGGTGTTTGAATACCCCAGGAAGATACATTTACGACTTCTAGCACCAAGTTTGTTTCTATGTACCTTCAGTATCAAGGCATAATAGGTGGAACCAAAGACCCCGAGATGCTTTACCAAAGGAACATGTCCATACCACATTTCATATGGAGTCTTGTTTCTAATAGCATTAGATGGACATCTATTCTTTATATATGCAACACATAGAATAGCATCAACCCAAAACATTATCTTTACATTTTTGAAGAAGAGCATGGATCATACCATATTTAAGATTGTCCTATTCATTCTTTTAGCTACACCATTCTGTTGGGGATTATAAGGCACAGTTATTTGATGTTTGATCCCATGTTTTCAAAGATAGTTTTCAAATTCATTTGATGTGTATTCTTTTCCATTATCAATGTGAATAGAGCTAATATGAGATTGTGCATCATTTTTAATCCATTTATGAAAGTTCTTGAATGTTTGAAAAGAATCAGATTTGTTCTTCAATAAATAAACCCAACACAGTCTGGTGTAGTGATCAATAAAGGTCATCATATATTTATTTCCATTTGCAGAAGGAAAATTCATTGGTACACATAAATCTAAATGAATGAGTTCAGGTTTTCTATGTGCTCTTGAAAGTGAATCATGAAAAGACTGTTTGCTATGCTTTCCTAGAAAGCAAGCATCACATTGCTTAAGTTTCGTAGGAATTGCAGGAAAACCAGCGACACCATTTTTCTTCAACAAGCGGAGGCTGTTATAGTTCAAATGTCCAAATCTAGCATGCCATAATAAACTTTATGGAAGTGTACCTTCTTCATAATGAGAAATGTATGAGAAATGTTGTGCACGAGCAGAGGTTCCTTGTAGCTTGAGAAGCCTTTCTTCTTCTATTCCCCTCATGACAAGTGAGTGGTCAGATGCTTTTCTTACCTCAAGCTTGCCATCAAACATATGAATGGAGTGACCTTGCTAGTGGATGTGAACCAAGGACAAAAAGTTTCTCTTGAGCTGTGGGAGATATAGAACATGACGCAGAAGAAAGTCTGGAAGACCAAGCAGTTTAAGCCTGATTGTGCCAAGCTCTGATGGCTTGATTTTTGATTGGTCTGCAAAGTATACTACTCCATCAACATTGTAAGTAGATTCTTCAAAAAAATATTTTCTATGAGTCATGTTGCAGGTTTCTCCTGAATCAACCAACCAATCATTTTTCGAAGAAGCAAGTGAAGCATTAAATAAATCTTCATTTACTCTAATATTACATTGTTCCACAACATAGTGAGTAGATTCAGGTTCTTTACCTTTGTATGTATCATCAGTTTTACCTTTCTATTGGTTTCTTTGCTACTCAATTTTGTCCCATGGTAACTTGCATGTAGAGGCATCATGTGATCCATTTCTTTTGCAGCGTATGCACTGCAAATCTTCCTTTTCTCCTTGAGACTACCTATCCCCCCGCCTCTGAAATATCTTCCTCTTCCTCTTCAACCACCTCTTCCTCTTGAAGAATCTTGAGCAGGATTCTTTTCTTTATGAGCAAGGTACACAGCCTCTTCAGAAGATTTAGGCGCTATCTTCTTTCCAAAAGCTTTCTCTCTTTCAGCAATTTTTTTCACAAGAGAGTCAAAGGTAATGTCTTTAGATTTCCATTTGCTTGCAATGACTCAAGATAATTGGAGTAAGTAGAATAAAGTTCCTTGAGAAAAGAAATAAGAGGAATATCCAAATCAATTTTAGTGGCTTGGATATCATGCATTATAGACTTTACTTCAGATGCAAGAGCAAGAGGATCATTATTTTGCAGTTCAAGAGTGAAGAGTTTAATCATGAGTTGAACAACTTCAAGTGAAGAATGTGAGTCATAGAGTTTTTTTAGCTTTTGTAAGGCTTTGAAAGTAGTTGAAAATGGTGTAATATGGCAACTCACCTCTTCACTTACAGATGTTGCAATTAATGCATAGGCTTTGTTATTCTTGTTTTCCGAAATGGTAAGTTCTTTGTCTGATGTAGTCTGTTCTGGCTGTTTATCTTCGTCTCCAATGCACACTCCTTTCCACAACTTATTGAAAATGAGGGTGTGTTTTATCATCCAGGACCACTGAGGATAGTTCTCCTTGCCAGTGAGAACTATTCCCACAATGGATATGATTGAATGCATTCTGTAATAAAAAACTTCTACTGCAAAATTTTACTCCTAATGGAAAAGATAAAATTTTGATATGATAGAACAACAAATTCAATTGGATAGCACTTTGATACCAGGAGCAATGCTTAAAGAGAACCCAACACTCAATGTAATATGGTTGGTGTTAAATATTTAAATTTGATAGCAGCGTTAAATAAATATGGGACAACATTAAACAAGAGGCAACGTCCAAAGTCAAAAAACTTAGTACTCATTTCATAGTAATCTCTGAAGAGAAGTTCTGATGGAAGACATCTCATCCCAATGGTTTGCCATGTAGTCTGAGAATGTTTTAAACAAAACATTAAACATCTATATTCTAGAGTTGCCACTTACAATTTGCAGCAACATAATAGTAGAACTAATGAAATCCGCAAAGCTCACTGAAAAGACTAAAAAATCACCATAAATCACTTTGATTCTCTAGACCTTGAAGCCATGACTATTTCTCCTACCACGAGCCATCTCAAATTTCCTACCCTAAGATCGGGCATATGGTTTAGTGTGGTTGTGTGGAACACCTGGTGCCCTTCCACGCAGGAACGAACTATGGTGCTTGACAGCCCTTCCACGCAGGAATGAACTATGGTGCTTGACAGCCCTTCCATGCAGGAACGAACTACAGTGCTTTGATACCTTCACGATGGCTCTTGGGGCCATGCAACAAGGCTTCCTTCCAAAGTGCTTGATAGCCTCACGATGGCTCTTGGGGCCATGCAACAAGAGACCATTCGGTGGATGATAGTTCTGGTTTCTAACGGTAGAAATATCACACAGATGGCTTCAACAGAGCAGTGATAGTTCTGGTTTCTGGTGATAATGCTTCATGTAGATAGGATTATGAGATGGCTTCAACAGAGTAGGATAGCATTTGAATCGCATTTCACAAAAGTTTGAGTTTAGCTCAATATTGAATCTTTGGTTTGTATACGGTAGGTCGGACTAGAGAATATATGGAATATGACAGACAATGGCAGACAATGGAGAGCATAGAAAGGAAAAGGAGGGAATATGGCGCAGACAATAATTATGGCAGAGAGCCTAGAGTGCAGTAGACAGACTCCATAGGGGGACAGACTACAAGAAAATGGTAGAAGGGAGTTACAACTAATTTAGGGAGCTGGCTCTGATACCATGTTAGACCAGGCAGTAACTCCTCAAAACAAATCAATTCATATTATTCCTTCAAGTTGGTCCTTATTATATACATGAGGGAGACTGTTCACTTCATCTCCCGATGACTTTTCATATCTCTTATTATTTATTTACATTGATTTTATTTATTCACCCAATCCTAATGATTATGTGTCAACAATTTAGATTTGACAAGCCGTTAATTATCCTCGTGGGCACTTTCATATTTGTGGTTCTGGAAAAACATGTTGGGGCTAAGATATGGGAGGAAGCCATTGGAAGATAAGGAAAGTTCACAACAAATTTCATAGGCTCATCTCATCATTTGGCCCTCCTTCTACTACCATAAATGTTGATGGTGTTGGACCTTCGAACATTTGGGAGGTCTCCCTCATATGAAGCCCCAATTAGACCTGACATCATTTGGAGTAGGAGCCCCTTCTAGAATATGACCTGGTTGCCGAAGTAGTGGGTTTTAATGATGTTCCTTAGCTGCAATAATGCATAGAGAGGTGTATTCATGAATTTGGTGAACAAGTGTGTGACTTTGTAGAGGGTCAAGTGCATTGCATGAAAGGTTCTATTACAGTCAATATTTTCATACTGCCATTGGTGATCAAAACCCCTCTTTTATATCATATTAGGGTCCCATTCTGAAATTTTTGTCATTCCACCTAGGTCCTCATTTAAAAATTTACTCAATGATGGTAGTCCTATGTCAAAATCCCTACTCTCTCTAAAAATTCAATATTTTTTGGCCCACCTTCATGTGTCTTACTAAGCATACATTGACTATAAAGGCTCATTTCATCATGTTTTGTGTTAGTCAATTCCACCTCAAGTTTCCTCATTCAAGGTCCCATTAGGTCTTTAGGTTTCACTTTTTCCAAGGTCCAATAAAACATCCTTTCACTACATGAGGCCATCAAAAGTATGAGAGTTAACAAAATAATATCTCTTTTCAGTTAAAGAGGATTTACCAGCATGTGACCATGGTTGCCAATGTTCTAAATTTGATTTGAAAGGATAATTTCATTCAAGTTTGTGATTTTATTCCAAAAACTAAGATGTAATTTTATTTTTTATATTTATGTAATTTTATTTCGTTATATGTAATAAGTAACTTTTCCCTAACTGTCAACTCAGTTCCAAAATGCCAAAGTACCAAAAGTCAAAGGTCAAAGTATTCTCAATGTATATCAAGTGACCAATTTTTTAGAGAAAAGTCAAGTGTAAAGGTATAGGTTCCAAGAGTGAAGTGAATGATAAAAGGAAGGAAGTGGTCCCAAGGCCTAAAACATCAATTTCATGAAGTATAAAAGCCACCAAGACATCAAAAGCAAATCCGTTTTCACTCTCAAAGGTTGAGCTCACACTCCCTTGGCTCAAAAAATCGATTTTCTAGGTTCAAAGGCATAAATTTTCTTGGCGTTGCACTTAGGAAGAAGGCGTTGCGCTTAGAAGGGTGGCATTGCAAATAGAGCTTTGGGCGCTACATTTTTTAACACAGGCACTGCGCTTCTGGGTAAGGCGCTACGCTTTTTCCCAGTGAGCCTCCAAAGCACCAAAACACCTCCAAATCCTCTCAATAGCTCAACAAGGCTTTGTTTCCTCATCTACCAAGTAAGTAACCCTTTTTCCACCCATTTTCACTTCCAAACAACATTTCTTTTTAGTGTTTTGATTCCTAAGCAAAATTGGCCTATTAAACCCATCCCTACCCTTACATTATCATTTCCTAGTCCCTAAACACTTTTCCCAGAAAAACCTAAGACCTAGGTTTCTAAAATCCCTAGGCAACCTCTACCATAAACCTATATATTAATTTTCATTCCCAACTCCCTTCACAATTTCACCTCCTATCACCTCCCACAGTTCCATAATCCACCAACTCATCTCCCCAAATTTTTATAATCCTATCCCTATTTTGTAGACCTATTTCCACTTCCCATTCCCACCTACCTTATCCCTAGGGTCTCTCAACCAAACACTATCGAGGAAGATAGAGACTATGTGGAAGAGGAAGATACACAAGAAGAGGATAGAGAACAGAGGAGGCCACACAAAGGAGGTTGAATCCTAAGGCTGAAGCCCACTAACACAAATTAAATCATGGCTTCACCAATGGTAGTCTCATGTTTTCATTATGTGGGTTGCTTTGATTTTTGCAAAATGATTGAAAGAGTTCACCATCACCCTGTTTTGACCAGACTCTTTGCATCAAACCTTAAAGATAATAAAGTAACCCTAGTAGGAGTGACCTTCACTTTGTCTACTTCTATCATTTCTGCTGCCACAAGGATTCCAAGCATGTGTGGGAGGTGGTTTAAATCAAAGGATTTGGAGCATCAGTGTTATGAACCATTCATCAAACCACTATACAGAAATGAGAGGAGGAGGGCATTCCCTTTCAGCTATCTTCTTAATAGGTATGCCCCCATGAAAAAAATCATCATGAAGTACTTCTCTTGTGAAGGTAGGTTCTCTAGGATCTACACCTACCATATCAGACTGCTTATGCACTTCACAAGGGTCAAATTCCAAAATCTCTTCAGAAGTATAAACAAAATGGCCTCTATTGTGCAGAAGAGAGATTATGACCACCAGATAAATAGCCTTTTCCATCACTCATTGATCAAGATCATTGTCCTTCATCACGTTGACCAATTGCATATTTCATGAGACAATTTCATTGCTAATGACATTTTCACTGCTCCACAAGCTCCACATGCTGAAGGTATGCCTTCTTCATCTCATCCCAATGATCATCATGCTAAAGCCATACCTCCTCCATCTTATCCAACTACTTCTATTCCTCCATCTAATCATCACCGATAATGAGAGCACAAGCATTGTCCTCAAGGAAAGAGATGCACTCATCAAGGAGCTCTAGATCAACCTGCAAAGGGAAAAATACATCATCTCATATTATGAGAAGGAAAATAAGTAGCTTGAGGCCAAACATGAGGTCATGGAGATTAAGCTCATCAAGGCAGAGAGGGAAGAAATGAAAGTGAAGGCATTGCTAGAAGAGGTCTATTATAGGTATGATGAGCCTGAAGAAGAGAAAGAAACTAGAAAAAGACCTAGAACTAGAGGGTTGAAAAGAGCTATAGAACTAGAGAAGAAAAATGAAGTTGAGCTTGCTAATGAGCTCACATTGAATGAGCAATTTTCCATCTTGGTCAATAAAAACCAGGAGCATTTTCTTGATAAGGTAAATCAACATCTAGAGAAGCTCTTAAACAAAGCTAACCAGCAAAATGAAATTCAAAAGAAGATGGAAAAACACTATGCCAATAGAGAAAGGATTGCTAGGGAAAAACTCAAGGCTGCAAATGAAAAAATTGAAGCCGTAACCAAGCAAAAGGAGGAACATAAACTTCAAATCCTTGCTAAGGCATCACTCATGGCCTCACACACCTCATAAGAATTCCTCAGGCTAAATTTTGAAGAATTTTGAGAAATCTTGGAAAATTTTGGAGTTTTGTGCATTTTTGGTGATGTGTGCACCAACCACACTACCAAAAGCGCAATGCCCTAGGTGTTGCGCTTTTCCTAGGGACCTCCAAATGAAAAATGTCCACGACCATTGAATTCAAAAGGAAAAATACAGTCAGGACAACCACTTTTCTAAGTTTTTTGGGGCCAACTGGGCAGTCAAAAGTTCAAATAACACCCAAAAAATCATGTTTCTGCCATGTTTTGGAGGCTGGCACTACGCTTTTGACTAGTCTGCGGAGAATCAACATGTGGAGGGACAAATCTTGACAATTTTAAAAAATAAGGGATGATATGGAAACTAGACAGGATACGCTTTCCATGAGCTATCCTGCGCTCAATTTGGACAGCGGGAACCCCATCAAAATTGGAGTTGATGATGGCCCTGCACTTAGGACACTGGCATTGCGCTTTTGACACAAATTTTCTGAGTTTCTTCGTTTTGTAAATTTTCTCAGTTTTGACAGTTTCACCTTGACAAATCATATATTAACCCATGTAATTAATGGATTTGAATATAATAATGATGTTTTTACTGTTACCTAGGGTAAATACATTAGTTGAAAACTCCTTTGGTGATGTAATGAACCAGTTTCCAAAAAGTGAGGGATGATTCACTTTGACCACCCTACACTCTAGCTATTAGTTTAGTTTTTGGTGGAGTTGATTCTCCTCTTATGGATTCGACCCCTGAGGCTCAAATGAGTTTGTTTGAGGCCTATATCATGTAGTTTCTAAGTAATTCTACACTTGAGACTCCACTGGATGTTGTACTAGTGTTTCAGACTTTGGCATGGAATATAATGGATGAGTTGCAACTATTTTGGTGGGATTCCTCTCACATGGTATTTGGATATTGTTTCCTCTTCCGTTACATGTGTGTGAATGTTTTGTATCTTCCATGATCCATTTCACTTCTAAATATCTTTTAGTTTCAAGGCGTGATAAGCAGAATTCATCTTCTATTCTTTATTTTGGGAAAATCATCATAATGTGTTTCATTTCTTCAGTTTAAAAAGAATTCATGATCTCCATGCTCTTTTTAGCACCTTATCAGTCTAAAACATTTCATCAATATACTACAAATTGTTAAAGTACTTGCCTACCTTGCCCCATCAAATGTCTACAATTCTGATTTTCTTTTGCCCTGGCCTAGTTCACTCTCTGACGTAATTCACTCATCGAGTGACTACCCAAACAAAATAAAATCAAAACCTTGAGCTGCAATATCTAGCCTAAAACCCTAATCCATCTAGACCTCTACGCTGTGATCCTTTGGAGAGAGCCCTCTCCAGCTTGGTAGGGATAGCTACCAAGTCAAAACATTGATCTTTGGTTACCTCAGTTGGACTTTTCCTGAGCCTTGGAGATCTGGATGAGTGATAACATATTGGCGTTGTTGCCGAGGAACGAAAGGTCCATTTTCCCTTGGTGTATGACTAGTTTTCATTGGAATTTGGTCCTCTAGATGATGGGACTAAGTTTCATAAAGGTTCATTCCATAATTGCAGTGTCAAGAGTGTAGATCTGGCTTAAAGGAGACAAACAAGACAAAATTCTGCATCTTGATCTAGTTGATTCAGTTTAAGATATTCACAGCTATTCAAAAAGTGAAGAAGGTTACGAATCACAAGTTCAATTATATTTCATTCCATTGGTAAGCTTTCGATCATTACCAATTTAAATTTCTCTATTGGGGACTTTCCTTCGCTGTGAAATTTGAAGATATCTTTGTTCCTCTTAAAGTATTAGGTTTTTTACTTGACATAGACTTTGACCCTGTTAAGATACTAGCTCTAAAAATATATACTAGGTCAAACCCTGACCCAAATCCTCCTTCTCAATGATCCTAAAATATTGTTAAGAAAGCATAAAGTTCCTTTCCCTGAGACTAAAAGCACAAAATTGGAAAGGACCACTTCCTTGCTAGATCAGATACTTAGTATTGAGGATATTCCTTTTGACATTAAATTTTAGCTATCCCTATTTTGTTTCAAGTCTGAGTCTTGTCTTACAAAGGAAGTATTTGATCCCATAAATTTTGATTCATACTTACTTGCCTCAAAATCTTTGTTTAATCAGCCTTCTGCCACATCACAGCCTCCAAAACTTGAGCACGAAGTTTGGTCTAATTTTTAGAAACTTCAAAGCCTAGCTGATCAATTACAAATTACTGAAGCAAAATCTTATATCCAGTATCAACTTGAAAGCTTATCTTCTGTGATATCCTCTATTGCACCTTTGAAAACAATCGTATCTACACCTCCATCATCATCCCAGCCAACTTAACCCATTGTAATCCCTGTATGCCCTCCCCCAATAGTCATGAAGAGATTTTCCCCCTTAGTATTACATGGTCAGTTGGCAGTTTTACCTCAGACCTATGGCTAGAGGCCTCCTCTTTTTGATGGCAGCCCAAGAGTCACCATGGGGGCTTCACTAGGGGATAAATACCATACCATGTGGGTTCCTATTGGGGGATATATAGTGAGGAAAAAATCACATAATATATTGGGGGATATATAGGGGGTAAAGGGTTTTTATATTAGTAGGTATAAAAAATGGAGCTCAAAGTCAATGAAAAAATATAAAGGGGTATAAAAATTGTTAATGAAAAAATGGATACCCACAATATCTAGTGGAAGTAGGGGTTTTTTAAATTGGAAAGGCATATTGGGTTTGTATTGGTAGGGGGTTAAATAATGTGATTGTTAGGGGTATTTTCCAATATGTAGTCAAATTAGGGGTATTGTTTAATATGTCATGAACGTACGTGATAGGTCATAGGTTCATTGAGTGAAACCCCCATGGGAGTCACAACACAACAACATATTGAGAAGATGGCTGATTTCATTGACCTAGAGGAGGTTGATGATGATGATGCCAAAATGAGATTAATCGCCCAAATTTTTTCTGGATATGTAAAAAAATGGTTCCATGGGTTGGCAACAGCTCCATTGATACTCCTTAGAGGTTAAATAAGTTATTCTTAGCCAGGTGGTGGGAAAAGAAGAATCCATTGCAGATCTTGGTGGAATACAATACATTTAAAAGGAATCCTAACGAGACAGTTCATGAGTTTACTATAAGGTTCAATCAGATTTACAATTCCATTCCAAATAACATGAAACCTCCACCTGATTTGGCACTTCAACATTATTCGTATGCTTTTGATCTGGAGATGTCTTATCAACTACGAGAAAGAGATCCTGCAACTCTGGAAGAAATGAAGAATAATGTAGTAAGCGTGGAAGCCAACTTGATTATTAAAAAGTCTCAGTTGAAACATGAGAAACCCAAAAAAAAAGGTAACCATCAAAGAAGAACCTTCTTCTTCCACAATCTTAAACTAGATGCACTGATTAGAACCATGTAGAGGATGGATGACCAGATGATAAATTCAGATACACCTTAGGAGCCACAAGTTAGAAATCTAAACTTCAGAAACCAGCAGCAACCTTAGTACAGGATAAAACAAACAGAGCACAAAGCTTGTGAAGCATCAACATCTCAGCAGTAAATTCGGACACCCTTGCAGCAAAATTATGCTCAAGGAGAATCAAAGGATGAAATAGATCCAATTGTTGAGCAAAACCACTTCTTTAGGGAATATAATCATCCCATTTTCTTCACTGAAAATGAGAAGTATGTCGAGAAGACGAAAGAACCTAAAGATCAAGACTACATACTGGCAAATGACTATGCATTGGAAACTCAATCAGATGATTATCAAAGAGGATACTTGAATTCACTTAGCTCTTAGTAGAAGCAATATTCCTTGAGAAATAGAGATGTCACAATCACTCGCATTCAGAAAAGGACATCGTAGTAGAAGGAAACTCAACCGAAGACAATTAATCAAGGAAATCATAATAAAGGAAAAGAGCCGGCAGTGGCTAACCAAAGAATAGTAAATCATCAGTCTACAAGCAATCCAAACAAGGATCGTGATAGTCAGAAAAAGGATCAGACACCAAGATATCTGCCTGAGAAAAGATACATCGTCTGAAAAGAGGTAGACAAATATAGCTCATTCATTTTAGAAACTAAAATTTCAAAGTTGAAGGTGTCAATCCCTCTTACTGAACTTGTCAAAAATATCCATTACAAGTCTGATATAGTTAAAATGTTGAGAATTGACCCTATTTTCAACATGGTTAATGCTGAATATGACTAGCTTGAATTGATTTTTGGTCCAGCCATAGATGGTCAGTCAGAAGATAGTGAGGTTCCTCCATTTTACCTCAGTTTAATAATCCATCGGTACATTCTTCATAACTCCATGCTTGAATCCCATAATTTAATGCCCAAGGCCATCATGGAAAATTTGGGTCTAGACATAACTCATGAATACCATGACTTGTATTCTTTTGATTCCGACAAGGTTCATTGTCTTGGTCTAATAAAATATTTGGTAGTATCCCTCGACCAAATCCCTGCAATGAATGTCTTAATGGATGTGGTGGTAGCTAATATACCACCACGGTTTGGTATGTTATTTCCAAGGTCCTGTGGAGCAAAAATAAGAGGCACACTGTAGTTAGACTTATCCTATGCCACTATTCCACTTTTCGGGCAATTGAGGAAACTCTACCGAGAAACCAAAATGAACTTCATGACAACTAGAAAGGATAAGTCCAATAATCATCCTATAAATGTTGTACATACAGATTTAGAGTCATTTATTTTATATAATGATAGTGGACATAATGATGTAGATAGTCAGCTTATTGAAATTAAATATGTACCGAAGATTTCCAATTGTATAAGGACAGTTTCAGATTAGGAAAAAGAAAAGCTGCCAAGTTCATATGAACAACCATCGAACAATGCAGAGAAAGGCTCAAGAAAGCAATCACAGAAGGTAATGGAGAATTCAGAACATCGTGAAGAGAAAGTTCAGAAAATTGACCCAATACAGAGAGCATATTTACAACCCTTGGAAGAGGAACATAGTCTTTGGACCATGTACTTTGATTGTGCTATTAGGAAATATGGGGTAGACATTGGCATTTGGATTCGAATTCCACATCATCAGCAAGGTGAGCTCCCTCGGGATGTTAGATTATGCTCATACAAGTTAGATTTTGATTGCACTAACAATGAGGTGGAGTACGAAGCATTGATCATGGGTTTAAAGATATTGAAAAGATTGGATGCACGAAGAATTTCAGTGTACAGTGATTCAAAACTTGTGATCAAGAAAGTTAAAGGTGAATATTAAGCTCACCATTTGCGGATGAGACAATATAGAAATGTTGTTTTAGATATTTTGAGAATGTTTCTGGAATATACACTTTCGGTTATACCAAGGAGTCAAAATCTTATGGGAGATTCTTTGGCTGTTGCTGCAAGCAATTTCAAAATCCCCATATTTTCAAACAAGAAATTTGAGATTCATGTCAAGCATTGTCCCTTTGTTCCTGACAACTTGCGATATTGGCAAGCATTCTAGGATGACAAGTAGGTAAATAAATTTCTCCAGAGTGAAGGAAAGTTTGAGAATTTTTCCATGGATGAAGCTTATGACAAGGATGATCAAGTCATCAAGGCAACCCAAGTTAATGTATTGTAGTTGAAGGAAAACAATATTGCAAAAGGTCCTGTACCTTTGGAAGACGTGTTTGATCAAGATGATGTAGCAAGGAAGCCTACATTAGTACCTACTTAGAAAGGTGTGGAGGATGTGAACATTGGACTAGTAGACAAACCATAAATGATCAAGCTCTCCAAAACATTATCTTCTGAGGTAAAAGAAAAATATATTCATTTATTGTGTAAATTTTCTGATGTTTTTGCATGGGATTATGCAGACTTAAAGGAGTATGCCAAGAAAATAATTCAGCATACCATCCCGATTACGCCTGATCAAAGGCCTTTTAGACTAAAGCTAAGAAGGATTAACCCAAGGTTGCTTCTATCCATAGAGAAAGAAATTAACAGACTTTTCAAGGCAGGCATCATTGTTCCCATCATATTTTTTGATTGGATATCAAATCTAGTCTCGACGAGAAAGAAGACTGGGGAAATTAGGCTTTGCGTAGAATTTGAAATCTTAAGCAAAGTATCTCTGAAAGATAATTATTCATTTCCCAAAATGGAACATATCCTTCATATAGTTGTTGGTGCTTCCCGGATGTCACAACTGGATGGCTATTCTAGTTACAATAAGATTTTAGTGCATGAGGAAGATCAAGACAAGATAGTGTTCACCACACCTTGGGGTACATTCAAATATGCAAAAATTCCATTCGGTCTAAAAAATGCAAGGGCCACTTTTAAGCATGCCATGGACATAGCCTTTGTTAATGAAAAAAATGTTTTCTTGGTTGTATATTTAGATGATGTAACAATATTTTCACATTCAGATGATGAATATTTGCATCATTTAAGAGTGATTTTTCAGAGATGTAGAAAGTTTGGGATCTCTTTCAATCCGAAGAAAAGTTTGTTTTCTATGGAGGAAGGCAAACTTCTTGCCCACATCATCTCAAAGGATGACATTCGGATAGACCCTTCACAGGTAAAAGCTATCCATAAAATTGATTTCCCTCAAAGAAAGAAATAAATCCAAGCATTCAATGTTAAGATGAATTTATTACGTAGATTTATCCCTAATTTGGCTGAACATCTTAGAGAGATGACAAATATGTTGAAAAAAGAGAATGATGTAAAGTGGTCCAAAGAAGCCCGCAAATCCTTTCATGCAGTGAAGCTTGCCCTCAGTAGAACCCTTGTTTTAATTAGTCCCAATTACTCCAATTATTTTATTATATTCTCTTTTTCTTCTGAACATACCATGGCAACAATATTAATGCAGAAAAGGGATAAAACTGAGCTGCCAATCACATTTTTCAATCACAATATCAATGATGCAGCCCTTAAGTACAACATCATTGAGAAATAGACCTTGGCTTTGATAAAGGCGATGAAAGATTTCAGAGTTTACATTTTACATTCGCATACTCTTGCTTATGTGCCTAATGTAGAGGTAAAAGAAGTTCTTGTGTAGAATGACCCGGAAGGTAGAAGAGGAAGATGGATAGCAGCATTATTTTCTTAGATGCATGATTTTCTTAAAAACATATTTGCAATGATACCTATCAAAGACACAGTAGAGCTCCTTCACAAAATCTTCAAAAGAGTGTATATAAGTAGTTGGAAATGTCTAACATAATTCCCTAACATGCGCTTCGAACTTGAGAACAAACAGCCTGCAAGCAGTATCCTCACAATGATTATTGCGTTGAGTGGAAAATTAAAAAATCGAATGATGTGCTCGAGAATTGTTATTCCACCCTAGCCATCAAACTTTAGATTTGAAAATTCATTAATTAACCCCGTGGGAACTTTCAGATTTGTGGTTTTGGAAAAACATGTTGGCGCTAAGATATGAGAGGAAATCATTGAAAGATAAGCAAAGTTCACAACGGATTTCACAGGCTCATGTCATCATCTAGCCCTCCTTCTACCACCATAAATGTTAATGGTGTTGGACCTTCGAACATTTAGGGTGTCTCCTTGATATGAAGCCCCAATTAAACCTCACATCATTTGGAGTAGTATTCCCTTCCAGAATATGACCTGGTTTCCAAAGTAGTGGGTTTTAATGATGTTCCTTGGCTGCAATAATGCATAGAGAGGTGTACTCATGAATTTGGTGAACAAGTGTGTGACTTTGTAGAAGGTCAAGTGCATTGCATGAAAGGTTCTGTTAGAGTCAATATTTGCATATTGTCATCAGTGATCAAAACCCCTCTTTTATATCATATGAGGGTCCCATTCTAAAAATTTGTTCATTCCACCTAGGTCCTCATTTAAAAATTTACTCACTAATGGTAGTCCTATGTCAAATTCCCTATTCTCTCTAAAAAATCAATATTTGTTGGCCCACCTTCATGTGTCTTACTGAGAATACATTGACTATAAAGGCTCATTTCATCATGTTTTGTGTCAGTCAAGTCCACTTGGAGTCTACTCATTCAAGGTCCCATTAGGTCTTTAGGTTTCATTTTTTCCAAGGTCCAATAAAACACTCTTTCACTGCATGAGGCTAGAAAAAATATTAGAGTGAACAAAATAATATCCCTTTTTAGTTAAAGAGGATATGCAAGCACGTGACCATGGTTGCCAAAGTTCTAAATTTGATTTCAAGTAAGAATTTCATTCAAGTTTGAAATTTTTATTCCAAAAACAGAGATGTAATTTTATTTTTTATATTTATGTAGTTTTATGTCATTATATGTAATAAGTAACTTTTCCCTAGCTGTCAACTCAGTTCCAAAATGCCAAAGGACCGAAAGTCAAAGATCAAAGTATTCCCAATGTATATCAAGTGATCAATTTGTTAAATAAAAGTCAAGTGTAAAGGTATACGTTCCAAGAGTAAAGTGAATGATAAAAGGAAGGAAGTGGGTTCCACGGCCCAAAACATCAATTTCATGAAGTATAAAAGCCACCAAGACATCAAACGCAAATCCGCTTTCACTCTCAAAGGTCGAGCTCACACTCCCTTGGCTCAAAAAATCAATTTTGCAGGTTCAAAGGTGAAAATTTTCTTGGCACTACACTTAGGAAGAAGGTGCTACACTTAGTGCTTTGGGCGCTACATTTTTTAACACAGGCGTTGCGCTTCTTGGTAAGGCACTGCATTTTTGCCCAATGAGCCTCCAAAGCACCAAAAAAACTCCAAATCATCTCAAAATCTCAACAAGGCTTTTCTTTCTCCTCTACCAAGTAAGTAACCCTTTTTTCCACCCATTTTCACTTCCAAAAAACATTTCTTTTTAGTGTTTTGATTCGTAAGCAAAATTGGCCCTTGGGCAAAGCACAAAACCCTAAATTCATCCCTATCCTAAAATTTTCTGCCCATAGACCCTACAATACCTCCCTACATCACTATTAAACCCATCCCTACCCTTACATTAACATTTCCTAGTCCCTAAACACTTTTCCCATAAAACCCTAATACCTAGGTTTCTAAAATCCCTAGGCAGCCTCTACCATTAACCTGTAAATTAATTTTCATTCCCAACTCCCTTCACATTTTCACCTCCTATCACCTCCCATAGTTATATAATCCACCACCTCATCTCCCCAAATTTTTATAGTCCTATCCCTATTCCCTAGTCCTATTTCCACTTCCCATTCCCACATACCTTATCCATAGGGTCTCTCAACCAAACACTATGGAGGAAGACAAAGACTATGTGGCAGAGGAAGATACACAAGAAAAGGAGGATACCCAAGAAGAAGAGGACAAAGAGTAGAGGAGGCCACACAAAGGAGGCAGAATCCTAAGGCTGGAGCCCACTAACACAAATGAATTCATGGCTTCACCAATAGTAGTGTCATGTTTTCAATATGTGGGTTGCTTTGATTTTTGAAAAATGATTAAAAGAGTTCAACATCACCCTATTTTGACCAGACTCTTTGCATCAAACCTTAAAGATAATTTGGTAACTCTAGTAGGAGTGACTTTCATTTTGTCTACTTCTATCACTGTTGTTGCGACAGGGATTCCAAACATGGGTGAGAGGTGGTTTAAATAAAAGGATTTGGAGGATCAGTATTATGAAACATTCACCATTATACATAAATGAGAGGAGGAGGGTGTCCCCTTTCATCTACCTTCTTAATAGGTATGCCCCCATGATTAAAATCATCATGAAGTACTTCTCTTGTGAAGGTAGGTTCTCTAGGATCTACACCTACCATATTAGACTTCTTATGCACTTCACAAGGGTCAGATTCCTCAATATCCCATACTATCTGTTCAGAAGTATAGACAAAATGGCCTCCATTGTGTAGAAGAGAGATTATGACCACCAGATAGATATCATTTTCCATCACTCATTGATCAAGATTATTGTCCTTCATCACCTTGTCCAGTTGCATATTTCATGGGACAATTTCATTGCCAATGACACTTTCACTACCCCACAAACTCCACATGCTGAAGATATGCCTTCTTCATCTCATCCCACTGATCATCATGATGAAGCCATACCTCCTCCATCTCAGCCCACTACTTCTATTCCTCCATCAGATTAGCCACCCTCGGTATCACTGCCATCATGAGCATTTCATGATCATGCAGGGTCACCTAGCAGAGCTAAGGTCATCAGGCCTAAGAGCACATATGTGAGCACATTGGCACATACTTATCAAAGAGGCCACAGGAAGGTGTTTTCCCCAAAAATTGTGAGAGGGGCCTTCCCTTATTCATCAACAAAGAAGGTACATAAAGGTAAAGAAAAGATGACAAAGGTAGAGATCCAGCAGCAACAGGAGGACCTCCATGAGACAAAATAGGATTTTGACTTGGTTGACCTAGGTGAACATGTTGATAGTGAGAGCACAAGGATTGTCCTCAAAGAAAAATATGCACTCATCAAGGAGCTCTAGATCAACCTGTAGAGGGGAAAATACATAATATATTATGAGAAGGAAAATAAGCAGCTTGAGGCCAAACATGAGGTCATGGAGATTAAGCTCATCAAGGCAGAGAGGGAAGCAATGAAAGTCAAGGCATTGCTAGAAGAGGCCTATGACAAGTATGGTGAGCCTAAAGAAGAGAGAAAAACTAGAAAAATACCTAGAACTAGAGGGATGAAAAGAGCACTAGAACTAGAGAAGAAAAAAGAAGTTGAGCTTGCTAATGAGATCACATTGAATGAGCAATTTTCCATGTTGGTCAATGAAAACTGGGAGTGTTGGGTTGATAAGGTAAATCAACATCTAGAGAAGCTCCTAAACAAAGGTAACCAACAAAATGAAATTTAGAAGAAGATGGAAAAACACTATGCCAACAGAGAAAGGATTGCTAAGGCAAAACTCAAGGCTGCAAAGGAAAAAATTGAAGCCCTAACTAAGCAAAAGGAGGAAGATAAACTTGAAATCCTTGTTGAGGTATCACTCATGGCCTATCACACCTCATCAACATTCCTCAAGCTAAATTTTGAATAATTTTGATAAATTTTTGAAAAATTTGGAGTTTTGTGCATTTTTGGCAATTTGTGCACGAGTCACACTGGAAAAGCGCAGTGCCCTAAGTGCTGCACTTTTCCTAGAGACCTCCAAATGAAAAATGGCCACCACCATTGGATTTAGAAGGCCAAATACAATAAGGAAAACCACTTTGCTAAGTTTTTTGGTATCAACTGGGCAGTCATAAAGTCAAAAAACACCCAAAAATCATGTTTCTACCCTAATTTGGAGGCTAGCGCTGTGCTTTTGACTAGTCTGGGGAGAATCAACACGTGGAGGGTCAAAGCTTGACCATTTAAAAAACTATGAGTAGATCATGAAACTAGAGAAGACAACATTTCAAATGAGATATCCTGCGCTCAATTCGAACACCAGTAACCCCATCAAAATTGGAGTTGATGTTGGAACTACGTTTAGGACAGTGGTGCTGCACTTTTGACACAAATTTTCTGAGTTTCTTCATTTTGTAAATTTTCTCAGTTTTGACACCTTGACAAATCATATTTTAACCCATGTAATTGATGTATGTGAATGTAATAATGATGTTTTTATTGTTACCTAGGGTAAATACATTAGGTGAAAACTCTTTTGTTGATGTAATGAATCAATTTCCAAAAAGTGAGGGATGAGTCACTTTGAACACCCTACACTCTAGCTATCAGTTTAGTTTTTGGTGGAACTACTCCTCCTCTCATGGATTCGACCCTTGAGGCTAGGAAGAGTTTATTTGAGGCCTATATCATGTACTTTCTCAGTCATTCTACAGGTTGGACTCCATTGGATGTTGTACTAGCGTTATAGACTTTTCCATGTAATATATTGGATGAGTTGCAACTATTTTGGTGGGATTCCTATGGCATGGTATTTTGATATTGTTTCTTCTTCAGTTACATGTGTGTGAATGTTTTGTATCTTCCATGATCCATTTCACTTCTAAATATGTTTTATTTTCAAGGTGTGATAAGAAGAATTGATCTTCTATGCTTTGTTCTAGGAAAATCATCATAATGTGTTTCATCTCTTTAGTTTAAAAATAATTAATGATTTCCATGCTCTTTTTAGCACCTCATCAATCTAAACCATTTCATCAATATACTACAAAGTGTGAAAGTACTTGCCTACCTTGTCCCCATCAGATGTCTGATATTCTGATTTTCTTTTGCCCTGACCTAGTTCACTCTCTGACCTAATTCACTCATCCAATGACTACCTCAATCAAATCAAATCAAAAGCTTGAGCTACTATATCTAGCCTAAAACCCTAATCCATCCAGCCCTCTAGGCCGTGATCCTTTGGAGAGAGCCCTCTCCGGCTTGGTAGGGCTAGATACCAAGTCAAAATATTGGTCTATGGTTACCCCAGCTGGACACTTCCTCGGCCTTGGAGATGTGGAGGAGCGATAAGAGGTTCTAATACAACGAGGGAAAATGAGTGAGCCCCTTAGAAGGCTGTAATAATATGCATTTTGAAAGGAACACGAGAGCATAAAATACATCACAAGTTAGCCTAAAAAGTGGTTCACAAGTTAACCATGATGGAAATATACAACAACATGCATTCAACAAGATTCGTACTAATGCAAAAAAAATAGTTCATAATTGTTAGCATAAGTGAAGCAACATATATTTCAAGCATAAAAAGAATAGTCTTACTATATTCACAACATATGCATGAAAATGTGTCATCTCTGATCTTTTATTAAAGTGAAAGTTCCAAGCATACATATAGCATTGACGAACCACTAGTCCCAATAGAGGAACATGAAGTCTACACCTACTCTTTTAAAGAAAGATACTCCCTCTATGTTACGGAGAAACCAAGACTCTGAACAAAACTACGAAGCTCTTGATCCTAAGCTAAACGCATAGCTAAAAGCTTGGCTACCAAAATCCATTTACATGTGTTATGAGGACATATTTATAAAAAAAGGGTGACTATCAATCTCCCTTTTTTGACTCTTGGAATGCCTTTGTGACTCTTCAACTTCATTACAAAATGACTCTTCACATTCTAGAATTGACACTCGGAATTTCACTTACAAATTAATTACAAAATAATATCACAATATAATCGTACCCATATAGGATAAAATTTGGTAGATCCAACTAAACAACCTAATACGACAAACAAGTTAAGCTTGAGTTTGGGGAAACTCCATCTCAACAACTGATGGGATCCTATGCAATTTCACCATGAAATACATGATGTTATATAATGGTGCATATGAGGCTTGAATATTGGTGACGAATGAGACGAGATGTTTGTTACTCCAGATGTCATCCACACTTGTGCTTTCTCCAACTCTACCTATTGCCTTGTTTTATTTGCCAATTCTGATGGTGCCCCTTTGTATTGCATTTACCACTCATGCACGATAGCAATAGTTGTATTAACAACCTTGAAGGGTTTTAGCATTATCCTTACACTTATTCTACATGTTGTATAAGACAAAAAATTCGTTATGTGTGGTGACAAGTCCTCATAAAGGCTCGACATGGTTTCTCCCAATCGCGATACTTCACCAAGTATGGTTGCCTTAAGTTCTTCCAAATATACTTTTGCGGGAGATACATTTTGGAGCTCTACTCAAAGCTGTTCAATTTATTGCCTTGCGGCCTTTAAGTTCATTTCCAACTATTTTTTCTCGCCCATCAGATAGTCCATGTTTGACTTTGTAGCTCCAATGAAGGCCAAGTTGGCTGCGACAATGGAATTTTGATTCTTTCTCGTGTTTGTCACAATCACCCTTTCTCTAATTTTAAGGAGATGAGAGATTGTTTGGAAAATGTTTCTTCATTTCTTGTACAATCTTCTTTTGAATCTCTTTGTAAGTCATTTTCTACGTGTTCTTAACTAGACCATCATTAAGAGGAACAATTTCCCCTTCCTCGCTTAGAGTTGTTGAAGGAGGGGGGGATTCAATGGTAACCTATTGAGTGCTTGGCATGAGATCAACATGTTGGTTCAACAACTTTGGTTCCACCTCCATGTCTTGAATCGCAATAAACTCCTCAGTTTCTTGCATGAGCTCCTTGTCCTGCAACGTTTTTCTCTCCTCATCTAGTAGTCGGTTTTTCCCTTATTCCTCAACTTATTTCCATGCTGCTTATTCTTCTTCTATTCTCCGCCTTTATTCTTCTTCTTGTCTATGCCTTTCTTCTTCCACTCTCCTCTACTCTCGTTCTTCCCCCTGCTTCATCTCTTCCTCCTACTTCCTTTGTTTCCTCCGCTTTTCTGCTGCTATGGTTGCTTTTAAGATGATTGGATCTTCTTTCTTCTTGCGATTATGCTCTTCCACCAAACAATGTGCATATTTCCTCTTGCCCTTTTCACGAATTGGGTTGCGCCTTTCTACTGGTACTTCCTATGGAGTGACTTCCTTCTACGAAGTAACCTTTGATGTTCCTCTGAAGATGACTGGATCACAAGACTTGGAGGCATTATCACAATTATTCATTTCTTCCTCCTTGGGCCTACGAAATTTCTTTCTTGGCCATTGAAAAATGAATACTTCCACATAGGTCTCTACAAGAATTCCTAGGATCATACGGATTTAATTCCAAATGACCATATGCCAATTTGTCTATCTCCTTACCTTTAGTGTCCGCAACTGTCATATTCTTGATTTTGTACAATCTTATTTGCAAAGGAAGAGTGGGCTACAATGCTTTCTTATTATTGGGAAATTTGTCGATAACCCTATGGAAAGATGATAAGAAAATTCTTATATGACCAACTTATCAATCCCATACCTCGGTAGAAGATGCAAAGACGTTTTTCTACCAAACAATCTGAGGAAAGTGCCATCCAGTGAGGCAAACCAATCTGCTATTTCTGACACTACTTCCATTGCCCCACGAGACATGCAAGGTGGTTCTTCCTCAAATATTAATTTATACAATGGAATGAGGAAGTGGTCAGTCATATTTTCCATTACTTATTTATGGTTTCATTCTGAAAGAAGCTTGCAGTAAATGTGCATGACAGACTCTCTTGGAGACCAGGTCCAACTCATGTCAAGGAATGAATGGTGAGTGCATATTGCGGCTAGTAAGTAGGCATACATGCAGAATATTGCTTGCTTGCCTTTGAGAGGATTATGGGAATTAGCTACATGGATCTTAAGTTGTTGAGACAACAAGTTTGACCAGTTGAATGGTTTTCCTTCATTCACAATTTGATTCAGTAAGAACGCCCACCCTTCAGGGAAGTTCTCAGTACTCTACTAACCATAAATCCCGCAACATCGAACTATTATGTGTTGATAAGCCTTATTGAGATATTTTGTCTTGTAGATGTTGTTGGGTGTCTGATGGAACTTTTTTGGCTCTTTTACTCAGACTTTGACAACCTCCTTTGTTCTCAGGTAGATGGTGTTTGCGTAGAAGTAAGAATCCATTAGCAATTCCAGATCTGTCAAATAATACATGAAATGGTAATCTGATGCCAGAAATGAGGTAAGGCTTTATCTGCTAGCACTACTAAGAGTCATAGTCTTGGAATATTTATGAGATATAATTCATTTGACACTGTGTGCACATGGAAAATTCAGGTACCTACATGTAATCTTGTGTAACCTTGACATTTGGACATTGATATACACCTGTCAGTCTTCACGGTCTTCTTTGAGGCTTCTTGCTAAGAATTCCTCATTCATTTTGTGCCATGTGATGTTTGACTCTTTCTCTATAAGAAGTTGAGTATCTGAGAAAATTGGTAATTTCATTAGAGTACTCTCAAATACCTCCCCGGTCTTTATTTTTATAGTTTCCTTTGAGTAAGATTTCTTGGGGGCCATGATAACAATGACTAATCAAGAGAAGTGGTAAACAACTACAATACATGTAGGAGGAAAATGCACTCATAGAAAACATGAATTAACTTAAATAAAATGACTCACAAATCATTTTCAAGGAAGAAACCATAAGACTGAGGGGAATGAAATGACAAAAATTGATAAAAAAAGAGACAAAAGACTACAAAATCAAAACTCACCCAGAAAAGCACTACAAACTCCATTGAAGGCTCCTTGATCTCCTTGGGTAGGATAGAGCTCCAAGATCAAATTTGAAAATGAGCTTTAGGGGCATCTATTATATATATCTAGGTTGTTTAGGGTTTTTGATGCACATGCCTAAAATCAAGGAAAAAAATAACCCTTGGCGGAAAACCCAAAACAATAACTTGTGTCATCCTTCAGGAAACTAGTTATACACTTCCTATTTTCTAGAGATTGATTTTTTCTTTTTTCTTTTTCTGGAAACCTACCATTCACACTTCCAAGAAGGATTGCATAGTTTCCAACCACAACTCCCAACCACAGGGGACTGGGCAACTCCTTGACTAAGTCAATTGCACAGTTTCTAAGAGAAATGGAAGCTTTGTGCAATTTTTGAGCTCAAGGTCCGGTTGTCTCCCAATATTGCATAGTTTATGAGCTCAAGGCTAGACTTCGTGTCTAGATTACACAATTCAAATCCACAAGTCTAGCTTTCCTTCCAAAATTGTGCAATTTCTGGAAGGAAGACTGACAATACTACAAGGTGTGGACAAAAGCTTGCTTGTGATTGAAAAGATTGAGGTCAGGATCAAAGAAAGGAATCAAAAGAACAACATGAAAGGATAAGTCTTTAACAAAAGATGAATACTTTACATGATTGAATGATAAGATCTTGTGGATAGAAGGGAGGCTCTAAAATCAAAGCATGGGAAACATTTTGGAGGGTGGTTGTAGCAACTACAACAAAACATAATTCTTGAATTTTTTTGCAACAAATATCTTCGTTTACGAACCCTCTTCAAAAGGGTACTCTTGGTTTTTGAATTTATTTAAAGAGTAGAAAAAATATTAGGAGAACACATGTGTTTTCAATGTATGCAAAATTCAATTGAAATGTTACTTTGCGAAAAATAATAAAAAATATAATTTTGCATAAAAAATACAATTTTAATATGAAAAACCTAGTTCTCTCATTGTAGATCATGCTCATATATATATTTTTTAAAAATTACACATTTTAGACTAAGTTATATTAGGATGTGCAAAAATTTGCAAGGGGAAGTATTGCATTTAGTGAAAAATTGAGAGATTATATGACACTAATTTTTTTTACAAAAACTATCATTAGGACAATAACATAATTCTCCATGTATTTTCTTTTAACTATAAATCAAAATTCACAATACTTATATGAATTTTGAGTGCTTCAATTCGATAAAAGAAGAAAAATTTCATTGTCACATTTGGGCCCAAATGTGTAACTCATTTTCATGCATTCACTCATATACTATATATATATATATATATATATATATATATATAATATATATATATATTTATTGTTTTTAACTTTGGAGATTAACCCCACTTTACCAGGAGATTCTTAATGTGTAAAGAAACATTATTTCAATACCATGGCTTACTAATACCATATGCCCAAGAAAACATAACTTATGTTCATATGCCATTTCTTTCAAAGAATGTATTTAATTAAAAGGGAGAAAGTTACTTTTGAGAAAAATCACAACCTTTAATCTATGACTACTACTAAAAATATTCTAGAATATTATATGGAAGTTAAATCTCTATCATCCACCTAATAATTAGTGACAATTAAATTAACATTTAGCAAGTCTTATTCCAAAATAAAAAGGCATATTAACATAATTACCAATTTTTGTTTTTCTTTTAATAACTTTATAGCAATTGTCTCAAAATCTTCAATATACCTTCAATATAAATGTTTCTTTATGTTTGTTCACAATTTCGTACACAATTTTATTATGTCCATAGGAATGTTTATTTTTGAATAGGTTGCCAAAATTTTAATTTA
The DNA here is from genome assembly GCA_000404065.3 of Pinus taeda. NCBI lineage: Eukaryota > Viridiplantae > Streptophyta > Pinopsida > Pinales > Pinaceae > Pinus > Pinus taeda. The sequence continues at coordinate 36,494 of APFE031248610.1, forward strand.
ATTATCAATAATTATTAGGTGGATTGTAGGGATTTAGCCTCCATGCAATATTCTAGGATATTCTTAGTAGTATACATGAATCAAAGGCTCAAATTTATCCCCAAACTTATGCCATTATTTTCCTTTTAATTAAATTGATTAATTAAAAATAATTTCATATGAACAAGTCTCATATGAAGTGAGTTATATTTTTTTGGACAAGTGGTATCCCATGGTATTGTAACAAATCATATTTACAGATTAATAATCTCCATTGTAAAGTGGGGATAAATACCCATTGTTAATAATCTTGTTCCATGTTTTTAAAGTGTATATATGTTTACCTTAGTTTTTTATAATTAATAATAATAGTAATAAGTAAGTATTTTGATGTTTATTACGGATTCCTATCGACATTTACAACCATTTATTTTATATGGCTGTAAATAGTATATTAAAAATTTATAGTGTTATAAAGACATTTTCAAATATCTTTCTCCTATATTTTGTTAAGTAAGCTACATTTATATATAATTTTCATCAATAATATAGAAAATATTCATAATATATATATATATATGGAATTTTACGTTAATAAAGTCTACATTTGGGGTTCAACATTATACCAGGAGTGAAAAAATTGGGCTTAGAATCCTATCCTTCACCCATTGTTCATGTTTATAAGATAACTTGCATGATAGTATTAAAACAAAAGCTACACTAAATAGTTAATTTGTATACATTCAACAAAATACTCCTAAAACTAAACAATCAAAAACATTCATACAAATAGTACTTTTAAACATAGGCCTCAAATAAGGTTCCTATCCTTGTTCTTATTGATAAGAAAACTGGCATAATAGTATTTAAAAACACGCTACATTAAATAATTTGTTTGGTTACATTCGACAAAAGACTACTAAAATTAAAAAAAAAAAAAATCTAACAAATAATACTTTTAAACATAGTTTGTTTCACATGTGAGAAGGTGGTGCATAGGTTGTCATCATCCCACTTAGCTGCATGATCAAGGGATGTGGTAGCATGCCTCCTTCATGTTTTTTTTTTTAATTTGGAACAATCCTTGACGATTTCCCCAACCAACTATATGATGCCTATTACATGGCATACCTCCCCTATAATTTTACTCCTTAGTGGATTTTCCTATCCCTACAATGAATCCTCTCACTTTCTCAACCACTTTGGCTACCTTATGTCACTATTCATCTACAAAATCCGTTGATGAGATCCTCAATTGTCATGTTGATGGTCATCGCTCACATCACATTTGACAACAATTATGGGAAGCAAAGAAACCAACTAGGAAATATGCAACTCTTAGATAAATTGTGAACTCTACGAATTTGGTAACATTTCTTGTTGAAGAACTTGCACATCGGCACAAACTCAATTTCTCCTAGTGCCATTTTCTAATAAATGAAAATTCTACAAATCCTTATTCACCGCTAATCTCTTTTATCTCAATGCCCTTAGTAGAATTCCTAGTGGGGAAAGCGAGCTCACTAATAAGCCCTTCTTCATCACTCAAGTGTTTTCTATTCATATCATAGAGCCTTAGTCCAAGTCAATAGTCGAGCTTCACCTCTGGGCCAAGAAAAGTTTAGCATTGCTAAGATAGCATTTGGGATACACTGAAGTGGATATATTTGTACTATGTGGTCTCACTATTTCTCTATGCAACATATATGGGTTTTGAAGTTCTCAAACCGCACAGACTGTTGATGTTATTTCTTTTCAAATACCTCCAATCCTTTCAATTTCACCTCTCATCAAGCACTCCCTTTATCTTTTCCCTCTGTACTAGGTATTGCTTTGGTACTTCACTTTAGTGGAGACCTCACCCTCCTCCCACCATGTCTCATCTCTGATATTTCTCCCCTCACCTTCTAGAACAAACCCTCTTCTTATGGAGCTAGAATTCTTTATCATCAAGCTCCTATTCATCAAGGGGTAGTGCATTATCATGAGTGTGGAAATTAGGGACATACATGGGGTCAAATCAGAGCTGAAGGTTTAGGAGTATGATTTTAGGAACAAACCCCACCTCTTATATAAGAACAAATTTCAGAGGATGAGAGGGAAATAACTAATTATCAACACCTTCTCTTAGATATGGAGGTTCTAGTGGATATGGGTGACTATTTTCCCGATGAAAGTTACACATGTAGACCATCCAATTAATACATATAAATGGTGGAATTCTATTGGCACATGAAGTATCTGCTAGGAAAATTCTTATTAGATAGGAATAAAAATTTGGAGTACCTTTGTGTCTCTTTAGAGCACCTACATCTACACATGGAGGAAAATAATTATCGAATAGAGCACATTGAAAAGCACATAGGCATTCCTCCTACTACCTGATACTCACTCGAAAGTAACATGGATCCCATTATGGATGCATCCACACATTCAAAACCCTCCTCTGAGTTAATATCCTCTCACTATCATTTTCGTTTATCCATTTTTGGCTTCTTTTCTTTTCCCCAAGGCGTTGAAGGCTCGATATTCGACATATGTATTCTAAAATTTGAATCTTCATGCAATATTGTGTCTTTTTCCTCCTTGAAAATAATACATTTCTAGATATGATCATGTTTCCATACCAACTGAACTATCTTAAATGTTCAATCATGTAATATATCATTTGGAAGGAAATACAAATAGTTATTTCACCAAAAGAAAAAACTTGAAAAGATAGGATTGTGCCTCATCCTGCAAGTGGTTTGCATCATACCTATAATTATAATATTTAATTTTGGTAGAGGAAAATATGTTGCATTGGTAGAGTTATTGACTAGAAAAAAGGAGTGATTTCCTTCAATAGTACCAACTTTCATCTTGACAATTTGGAGCCATAGGTTGTCAATATCATTTTTTGCCTATTAGAGCTCAAAACTTTTTTATTATTATAATGTATAAACTAGAGGAGCCTATGACACCTAATTTCTTACATTTGAGCTACAATGGAAATATTTTCTCCTAAATCTCCTACTAAGCTTTCTCTTAGTAAGATTAAAAATGCATTATGGATGTACAATGAGGATATGGCCTCCCCAAAATGTTAATTGACTTACAATGAGTGTCCCCTTTCTAATTAACTAGAATAATAGACTAAGAGCTAATATGGAAAGAATGATATTAAATGGATCATAAGGAAAGTAAGATCTTTATGTCAAACTTACTTGTTGAAATAGCAAAGGGAAAAATTCACAACATCCAAGTGAGACCCAACATCATTAGGACATTACATAGGGATGCAATAGAGGCATCCACCAAAAGTGGGAATATGTGATAAGAATACCAAGAAAAGAAACTTTGTTTTAGAGGGAAGAATAGAAATATAATGATATTATTATACATTTGTTGTACCATATTGTGCTATGAATTCCCCAGACTCCACTTGACAAAAAGGATGAAAACTAGTAGCTTACGTATGTAGTGTCCTATTTGTTTTCCTAGTATAATTTTGTCACCCCTATCAAGGGTGATTTTTGATGAGTTATATATATGGAATATTGATCACTTGATTGAGGAACAATGTTTTATATACAAATTTATATTTCCTTTTATGTTCATGTATGTCATATTTATCACTGGATTGGGGAACAATGTTTTATATAGTAAATCTTATACATATGTTTCTATTTTTGCATCTGATTTATGAAGCAGGTGTATGACATGGATGGTGATCTAGGATTGAGACACATAGACCCATGGATGCTCATGGTTATGTGGAATAGATGGTTAATTATTATTTATGGTTGATACATGATTTGTGTGATTATATATGTCTAATATTTTACTAAGTAGGTTGTGGTAGGGGACCTGGTCATTTTACAACAAGGTTGTTCAATTATGAATTACTGTGGAAGTCATTTCTTCAAAACCAAAATCATTGTGGAAGTCATGCACCATTCTTGGTAAAATGTGGTTAAGTTAATTTCATTATGAAATTCATTTGATTCCTTTGATCTATGATATTGTAATGTGTGAAGGCCTTTGAACAAGGCCTTACTAGTGAACCATTAGATGGGCAAAATCTCACAATCACTGCCATAAGGAGAAACATGGAGTTTCAAAGCACACTAGATGAGAAGGCATGGAAATTAGGGCATGGATTCCTAAATATAAGAAAGATAAAGACGTGGAGTCTTGTATATTTAAGGCGCGGAGTCTTGAATATTTAAAAAGATCAAGTTGTGGAATCTTGGATCTTTGTAGTAGATCTCGACGCGGAGTCCTGAATCTACTAATGCATAGACATGCTTGAAATAGGGGTGTGGAATCCCTATTCTATGGAAGAAAAATACCACTCATGGATGTTGAAAATCGGAAGCTCATGGATGAATTTCCTTAAATAAAATTTCATTCTCACAATTCTAGAATGACTTTCTAAAAGTAGAAATTCATGTCTAGCATCTCAAGCACAACTTTCCAAAAATAGTAAATTGTCTTGCATAAATTGGTAATCAAGCATAGTTGAAGGAAAACCACTTAACTTATATTTAATCAATCCGAATAGTTCAATCTTGAATAAATCCTCAATATTATTAATATTAATATTATGTTTTATGAGACTATGATATTATTATTAAAAAGGAATTACAAGTCAACTTCATCTCCCTAATCACTTTACACCTCTCTCCTTCATGGCTCTCATGGCTCTATGTAACTCTATCTCTCTTTTAAATAATACATTACACTCTATTTTATCCACTCATCAAAGAATGGCATATTCCTCTTCACTCATTAAAGATATGTCATAAAATATTCCTCTTACGCTCTCTTTAATGCATATGTTACACTCTCCTTAACTAAGGCATGCATGCCACTCCTTAATGGCATAAGTTACACTCCTCTAAATGGAATAAAAGGCATGCACGTTACTCCTCCTTTATGACAAGAATTGGTTTCTCTTCCTATATCTGAGTCTCATGTATTCTCACTTGGGTGTGTGGATTATGATGCCAAGAGTGGAAGAGGTTTGAGGAAGATGGTGAGAGGGAGAGATATGGAGAGTAGCCAATTTCTTCCAAAATAAATCTGAAATTATTACTAAAATCCTAAGATCTCTAGCTATTGAGGTTGAACATGCGTGGTATTGAGAGGAAGTGAAAATTTTCTTCCTTATTTTTCCTTGCAAATCTCTCTACTATTGTCTTTTGGTACTTCTTATTAGCTTTTGCAGCTTGGGGGTTCTGGAGGAGAATTTCTTCCTGCATATGGTTGGGAGGAGACTCGAGTAGTTAACAATGAGTTGGTAAGGATATTGGAAATGGAGCATACTCTTGTTGGAGCTGCTGGAGCATACTCCCATATATTTGGAGTTGTATAAATTCAGTTCCAGGTATGTTGACAACATTATATTGGGTTTTGTTTTGCAGTTCATTACATGGTTTTTCCTTATTTGGTTGTTGGCTGAAACTTAGATGTATATCAAATGTTGCACACTAAATGTTGAAGATTTTTTGAAATAATTGTAGTTCATTTTATGTAAGTTTTTTTTGTACAATTTCATTTCAAGTTGATTTACAATGTGTCTTAATGGTTGAAGCAATTAGGCTGCCATGAGCTTTATGAAAACATATTAATAGCAAAAATTTGGTTTTTCCTTCTCATTTTAAAATTGTAGATAAGTTTGCACATTATATGTTTAACATAAGTGATAAATGAGATAGTAGAAATTTGTTTTTGGTTTTGGTTTTAAAGAATCACTTTTATGGGAATTTATGTTTCGATTCATCCTAAATTTAGGGGGTATTTGTACCTATTGACCATGTCACCCAAACTTTGATTAAAAAAAACAAAGTTTCAGAATCTGAACCTCTAATTTGGTCTATTTTGAATATTTGTTGTTGTTACTCAATGTTTTGTTTTGTTTTGTTGTTTCTTTTTAGCTGTGATTTACCTGGTAATCTCTATTTATGAAACTAGCCTATTCTATCAACTTGGAATTCTTGTTTAAAAGTCTTAATGGTCAATGCATTGATAGTTTAAATAATTTTTGAATGTTTGTTTGATAGTTTAATAATTATCATCTTGTTTTGTGACTGCTAACTATTGTTCAAAATTCTCCAAGGGATGTAGCTACATCGTTGCGAGCTATTTGTAAAATTTCCTAAATGTTTATAGTCATTTATGTGCCTAAAGTGTACTTGATGACTCATAGTTCTACCTATATATTAGGTTTAATTATTGGCATTACTGAGAATGAAAAAGAAGTTATATAATCTTAGATTCATGTTAGCTAATTCTTGTGAAATCACCTTAAGGGTTATGGTTGTAAGTGTTTGACAAAATGCCTCAATAGTTGTACATTTCATGCTTGCAAACTGTTTGGCATAACGATTCAACATTTGTAGCTAATTACATCTATGAATTTTCCGTAAATATGACTAAGTGAATTTAGGATTTGCAACCAAGGTGTTTCTAGACATATCTCAATGAATAAGTGTGTTGATTCCATTGAATTAAAAAGTCATGCTGAAAAAGTCTAATTTGGGTAAGTGAATTTTTGTAATGTTAGCTCACATATGAATCTATGATCATTGGATACCACTCCTTTCGAAGTTGAATTATCTTGTTTTTCTTTTCTTTTTTTTTACCAAAGAATACATAGGCATGTTATTTAGAACAAAATCAAAGTAGTCACTCTTAAACACATTTAATTGCAATAGAATGAACAATTAGCTTATTAGAAATTGTGGTTTGTAAAGATTGATATTATTTATCCCACTAAAGACTTTATCATTTAAATGTGATTTTAAGCTTGAGAAGCAAGTATTATGGTTGTCAGTTTTGGATCTTGAAGAACAATGACCCTATAGCTTTGATCAAAAGATTAAAATTACCATGGGTTGTTTAGTTAGTAGAAATTAGTGTGTAGCGTAAAAGATACCAATGAAAAAAAATATATAGATATATTATGTTGCATAAAAGTTTACATCTTAAAAAATAAAAATAAAATAAAATAAAATAATATCGCATTTTTAGTCTGCCTTAGTATGATACTGGTGGTTGGTAAGGTGGGACCTTACAGCATACCCCAAACACAATTAGATGCAGAACCTTCACATCAATGCTCACCCAAGACCTTGAATTTAAGTTTAACTACCACATAATCCCCTCATTGCTCTTGACAAAGAATATGAGAAACATTAGAAATGATACTTTGAACAATACTAGATGTAGGAACGTCATCTTGCCACACAGTTCCTTCACCCACTCTCCATGGGAAATTTAAAGAATTTTAGCTAATAGTTATGGGATTAAATCCAGAAACCATGAGAATGTGTGGGTTTGGGAGGGGGGGGGGGGAAGGTGCACGAGGGGCTTCCTCCACAGATCCATCCCAATTACAATAATGAGCTCCAAACATGTTGGTAGATTTATTTCTCTCCCAACACATAGTTTAACTTAATCACCTTGATGAATCCCACATGCCTTGACCCCTGTAATGTCACTTATACTCTATTTTAATTTGATACAGTGGAAACCAACCATAATCCAACATTGCCACCTATCTCGTTCATGGAATGCGGTGGTGATTCACCCTCTCATTCACATTAAGGGTGCCTACTTCATCACTTATAGATTGATTTTCCAAATCATCTACAATTTCATTACTTTTGTTTAAGATATGCCATATTGTGAGCTCCATCACCATCAAATGCGTTCTAATTTGATTAAGGAGGGAATTGAGAGTAAAGTGAGGAGAGGAGGGAATTGAGAGTAAAGTGAGGAGATAAATAACTTCAAAATGTGAAGAACAAAGCTATAAGGAGTTCTAGGAGAGCATATCACTCCATGTTCTTATTAGTGGCATTACCCAGACATCATGCATAAGATAATTCATTTTTCCCAAGAGAACAAATTATAACCTCCATACTCACCACCCTAATTTTTTTATTATTAACGATAATTTTTAAAATATCTTTTATATTTTCATTAAAATATATATTTATATAAATTTAACTAATAATACAATATTTCAAACATTTTGTCACCTAGAAATATAATTGATTCATTAAATAAACTAGCACCATCACATTAATATATGTGATTGATATAAGCAGATACACATATATCCTAATATTATTAAATATAAAAATTAATATTATAATATTATAAACCCTAATATTGAAAATCCTAATCTTAATATTAATATAACCTAAATCTAATACTAAAATAACATATTATATATTTAATATATTTAATAAAATATTAATGTGATAAGTGACTTATCAGAAATAAAATTTGGATAGAAAGATGTTAACGCTTCTTAAGTTAGCCATTTTGTGTGTTAAGGTTATTGTTGTTGAAATGTTTGACTATCAAAATGTTCCGATTAGATTTCAGATTCACTAGTTTTAAGACTGAAATTTTAAATTCTCAGAAATTTTAAGTTATGGATTCAAATATGTGTGCGTACTTATGTACAATGGGGTATATTGGATATTTGTTTTTCAACATCTCTGTAATTTCTTTTTAATGAGTAACGTCAATAGAGCTAATGAAACTCTCCAATGCTAATGGAGACTTGATGGCTATAATGCCCCACTTAAATCTTATCCTGCAAATTTTGTTAATGTTTACATTATCTAAAAATATTGAGAAATATTGGTCTAATATAAAATTCATGATTTCTACTATTCAAATTCCCAACTTACCTTCTCAAATTGGATCTTAGGTAGGATATGATCTCCTTCCATTATTTCAAATAATATATGTATTCATCTCACATTCCCCAATGTACCCTCACATTTACTAGGGAGAAGACATGGTCATCTCCATTTAATTATATCTCACATTCCCCAATGTACCCTCACATTTACTTGGGAGAAGACATGGTCCTCTCCAACTCATTATCAATATATATATTCATCTCACATTCCCCAATGTACCCTCACATTTACTAGGGATAAGACATGGTACTCTCCATTTAATTACATCTCACATTCCCCAATGTACCCTCACATTTACTTGGGAAAAGACATAGTCCTCTCCTTTTAATTATCTTTTTTCTTTTGTTGAAGCAAGTATGGATCCTTATATATCATTGAGTCAAAAAAATAGAGTACAGTCTATACGAACATCCACTCGACGCCAAAGAAATAGAAAATAAATAAAAGCTTAAGCCTCCTAGGGCTAAAACGTTACAACTTTACATCTAAAAATTCAAACCTAAGAATTAACTAACAAAACTAAAGTCTATCCCTTGGAAAGCCCATGTACTTTCGTGCAGCCCCCCTCCTGTAAACCCAAACCAAAAGAACCGACCCATCAAATCAACAAGATCGATGGCAGACGAGAAAGACACATAGCCAAAGAGACCAATGATTAATGGTCCTGCCTCGCCAAGTTGCTCTATCCAGGTCAACCGTTGATTCACTACAAAAAAATCTAATGGATGAGAATGATTTCATGCGGGACAAGAAGGTGCAACTTTAGTCAGTGACGGAGTGCAGTTTTCGGAACCCCCACCCTGCCACTTGTCACAGGATGAATGGGATCGTTGCGAAAACGCCAAAACCATTACCACTTGAGAGTGGCGCAATCCGTCGAAAACTGCCTGGGAGGCGGTTTTGCAAATCTGGACCCCGAAATATGAAAACACCAGTTTCCTAATAACCAGGTTTCTCTTGTAAAAGTTAAACTTCCTCGCCTTGATTTGGGATGTTGAGAGGGTAAGAGTATTTCCATCGAGCAAAGAATTGTGGGGATCAAGGCGTTGCCCATGATAAACTGAGATGTTCATCACGCTTACTCCTAGAGTCTGGATGACCAGACATGGTTCTCTTCTCTTCAAAGACCAGCAACTCAGAAATTGAAGACACATGCAGGGGAAAATCAAATCGAGCTGGTATCCATGGTTTTGAGTCTAAACACTTCCATATCTTCTTCCACCTACCCATAGTATAAAGCTTTTCTTTTGCTTGGTCACAACTCTTGCCACTTCATCGACACATTATTCTCTATGCAGCTAACTCCCTGGTTGACCAGAAGATCTGCTAGCTTATTTGCCTTTCTGCGAACATGGTGGAAATTGATAGTGCGTAGGCCTTGAAGATGGCTTTGAATTATTTGGAAGACCTGAATTAATTTCCAATGCTTAAAGACTTTGTCCGGCACAGTTCCATTATGTATTTTTTGCACTGAGTTGATAATTAACTCCAAATCTGCCTCTATCATGACATTGAGACAGTTGTCTTTCTTTAGTAATTCCAGGCATTGTTCCATAGGCATTAGTTCAGCCATGTTGTTGGTGGTTGTACCTGGGTGGCAATGGAAGATAAAAACAATACTTCCCTCTGCATTTCTGAGGACACCTCCATACGTTGTTGTTCCCGTGTTCCCTTTTGAAGCCCCATTGATGTTATATTTTAAATAGCATTCCAGAGGAGGATGCCAAAATTCCTTCTCCGTTTCCAAAGAAATAACCTTCCTGTTTAGGCCTAGGAGGGTGAGCCCCTGCATCCCCAGCTTCTTGAGAATTTTTAAATCTACATCAGGTGGAGGTTTTTAAGGGAAGTTACGAATAGTGGTTCCCACAGTCTCCTTCAGCTGTTTCAGGATTATCTCCAACAGGTGTTGTGGGGGCTTTTTTTCCTCCTTAAAAATTCTTTTGTTCCTCTCCTTCCAAACGTTCCATATAATGAAGCTTGGTGTAAGAGCCCATGTTGAGTTAAGAATTTCATTATCCAAAAAAAATTTCCTCAAACTGATGAGGGTACTAATGATGCTTCCTTTGTCTCTATCAGATTGTTGAAAGATTGTAGCAAATAAGTCCCATAACCAAGATGTGAAAATGCAGTTGTTGAGTAAATGTTCCAAAGTTTCTTCTTGAGCCTCACAGAGCAGGCATATTGAAGGCCCCTGAACACCTCTCCTCCTTATGTTATCCCAATTCAGAATTTTCTTGTGGTATACTACCCACATGAAGAGTTTGATTTTCATCCACCCTTGGTGCCTCCAAAGGTTTTGCCAGATTTTATCCGGAACCAGGGGATCCAGCTCAAGCAGAATGCTTTTTTCTTCCTTAAGATTAAAGGTTCCTTCTTTATTATTTCCCCATCTCAGTTGGTCTTGTCCCTCTGCCACTAAGATTTTCCTTTTCTCTACTATTTTCCTGAGCTCCTCTGCTTTTGTTTTGAGGAGATTGTTATTTCTGCAATCTATGTTTCTCCGGATTATCCACTTATCCATAAGATGAGAATGATTCCAGAAATCCTTAACCTTTATTAAACCCTAGGAATCTGACTCCTGTTTAAGAACAAAGAAGTCTTCTTCTAACAGAATTGCTTCTTATTGACACTTGTCCTCACAGAAAAGAGCAAGAGTTCCTTCTCTGATTTCCCAGAAGCTATTCTCTTGTACTAGTCTTCTATTCTCCTAGGCTTTGTTCCAAATATATGAACCCTTTATATTTCCTGACATTCTTATAATGTCATTGTTCTCCCGGGAACTAGCATATTTTTATTTCCATATATTTTCCCATTGATTCTCTGTATTTTGAACCCAACACTACCAAACTTTGGCCCCTAGAAGCTTGCTGAGAATCTCCTAATCATCTAAACCTAGCCCTCTGTGGTTCTTGGGCTTACAATTTGTTTCCCAAGACACCAAGGCCCATTTTCTCTTAGTCTCCTCCTTGCCCCAAAGGAAGTTTCTTTGAATATTTCTAAATTGCTGAAGGACTCCTTTTGGAGCTAGGAGGGCTGATAACATGAAAATAGGGATTGCTTGAAGAACTGCTTTTGTAAGAACTAACCTGCCCACAAGGTTTATAGATCTGATGGTCCATTTAATGACTTTGTCCTGTAACTTGTTGATCAAAGTTTTCCATATACTTTTGAGCATTGGTTTTGCAGTTAGAGGGACTCCCAAATATTTTGAAGGAAGGGAATCCCTTTGAAAGCCAAGAATTCTGGAGATGTTCTTCTAAATAGCAATATTGGTATTGAAGAAAAAGATTTTTGATTTAAAGAGATTAACTTCCATACCTAAAGTCGAGGCGAAAAGATTCCGATTTTTTTTGTAGTTTGAAGCTTCTTGTACTATGGGGATTCCCTGTAACATGGTATCATCTACAAATTGTTAGTGAGTAAGGGCCTGACCATTATCAGTAAGCTGCAGACCTGTAATCTTTCATGATGATTTCGCTTGCTTTATAGCTCTACCCAGTCCTTCCATCATGATGATAAAAAGAAAGGGGGAGAGCAGGTCACCCTGTCTCAGGCCTCTTGAGGGACTAAAAATCTCTGAGGGAGAGCCATTAACCAATAGAGAAAAACTGGAGGAGGTCACCAATGCCATTACCCATTTGACCTAGTTATGATCAAATCCAAATGCAATCAGTATTTTCTTGAGGTAGACCCAATTTACCTTGTCATAAGCTTTGGCAATATCTAATTGCATGATCATACTCGCCTGCTTCTTGCTAGTTAAAGAGTGCACCACTTCTTGTGCTTTAATGACTTTATCAAGAATTTGTCTACTTTCCACATAACCTGATTGCTCCCCTGATACAAGAACCAAAAGCAAAGGCTTGATTCTGTTAGCAACAATCTTGGATATAATATTATAGATTATGTTGCATAGGGATATGGGTCTGTATTTATCCGGTGTATGAGAAATATCCTGTTTGGGAATCAGGGTGATGAACGATGTATTGAGTGCTTTTAGAATGGTTTTTCTTGACGTGGAGTCCTCAACAACATTCAAAATATCCTACTTAACAATATTCCAGCAAGCTTTTAAAAAGTCCATATTGAAACAGTCCGGGCCTGGTGCTTTGCCATTCTGCATGTCTTTGAGGACTTCACTTAGCTCCCCTTCCATTACTGGTCTATTCAGGTTGAAATTGTCCTCTCTGGACACCAGTTTCGGTACATTACTAGTTAATTCCCTGATGGATTGTTCTCTATATGAATTGTTTTCCTTTGTTATACCTTGGAAGTGGTGGATTAACATAGATTCAATAGCTTTATGGGAGGTATGAAGTTCCCCTGCTTCATTCTTGATCGAAGAGATTCTGTTATGAGCTCTATTGGCCATGGTGGTTCTATGAAAAAACTTAGTGTTATGCTCTCCTTCTTTAAGCCATTGAACTTTGGACTTTTGTCTCCAAAATATTTCCTCTTGTTTACATAGATTCTCCCATTCTTGATAATGTTTATCCACTTGATCACTGATATCTTTATCAAAGCCTTCCTTGATTAGAGCTTGGTTGAGAACCTGCATTTTTTTTTCAACTACTCTCTTTTCTTCAAAAATATTACCAAAATCCTTCTTGTTCCATTCCTTAAGCCAGAGCTTGATGTGCTTTAGTCTTTTGTGAAGAAGATACATTCTGGTCCCCTGAATCTGCAAGTCTTCTGACCACCATTTTTCAATGTTGCTTATGAATTTTGGGTGTGACAGCCATATATTTTCAAATCTAAAAGGTTTGTTCCTAGGAGTGCCAATACCCTTGATTTCCAATTGAATTGGCCAGTGGTTTGAGCCTCCAAAGGGAAGAACTCACGCTATTACCTCTTTACCATTCAGCATAAGATTCTCAGAGATGAAGAATCTGTCAAGCTTTGAGGCAACAAGGGAATATCCTCCCCTCCTATTATTCCAGGTAAAGAGGCCAGTATTCCAATTAGTGTCAACAAGATTTATATTGTCTGAAAAGGTTTGGAAAGCCATGGAGTCTTTACTTAGAGATCTTGTTCCTCCTTTTTTCTCTGAAAGAGATTTAATCATGTTGAAATCCCCTCCCATGATCCATGGTATATCTGCATGTCTGTCCTGAGATCCACTAGGGTGTCTAGAAACCTAAATTTGGCATCTATTCTCTGAGGACCATAAACATTTGTGACCAGAAAGGTGTCCCTTTCTCCAACCGGTTGAATAACCACTGATAAATAATTTCTGGAAGCCTCAACATCCAGAATGCCTATTTTGTGGGGATTCCATAGAGTGAGTATGCCCCCTGCTGTATTCTCCGCTTTTACTTAAACAAACTCATAGCTGCTGAGCCATTTGCTATGAATTTGTCTTACCTTTGGAATGGAACATTTCGTTTCTTGAATGAACATTATATCCGACGTTTCTTATTTCATTCTGTTACTAAGCATTCTCTGCTTTCTCTTACTCCCTAGACCTCTAATATTCCAAGATGTCAACTTCATTATAAAATATTTGTAAAGGAGTAGCTGGCTAGATCTTTCATATTACCTGAATCAATCATCAACTTTCAACACTCCATCAAGAGTTCATTCTGCTTTTTCCTGCCTCTTTTGTTGCTTGGGTTTCTAGTAGCTAGTCCCAGAGTGGTTTTCATCACTTTCACGGCTCGGTTGTCTTGATTATCTATGTTGTTCCCTTGATTTAGCTCCTCAGTCTGCACTTTCCATAGAAACAACTGTTGTATTCTGCTGAGTTCTCTTTGAGGTAACGAATCCACTCCCCCCATAGTTCCCTACCTCAAGAATCCTTCTAGGTCTAGGTTTTCTTTGTCAATAATTTCTAGTAGTTCATGGTACTCTGGGTGTGTATCATTCTGGGTCATTTCCCGATCCATTTCTTGTTCAGCTTCGCTCATAGTGGCTTCTTTATGGTACCCAATATTTTGTGTTTGTTCTAGATTTTCTTCCTTCTCCTTTTCTACAGAACTCCCTTCCATTGCTTGGTCTTCTTTAGTAATCTCTTCCTCTTCCTAAAGCACCTAGAAACAGTTCTGCCTGAATTGTTGTCCTTCGCACTGCTAATTTTTCGGTCCTCTTTTACCTCCATTACTTCGGTTAACCTATTTCTGGAAGCTATTTGATTCTTTTGTTGTCTTGATTTTTCTTTTGTTTACTTCTTTGTTGAGCGGACAATCTTTGAAAAGATGTCCATGTTCATGGCTTTTGCAACATTTGAATGGAATGTGCTCATAATCTACTGTTTACACCCATTCTTCATCAAAAACTTCCAAGATCACCTCATCCGGTAGAGCTCCTGATAGATCCATTTCCACACATATCCTAGCAAAGGAAGTATATTTTCCCCTTTTAGTGGCTTTAGAGGCTTTAACACATCGACCTAATTTATTGCCTATGGCCGCTAACGATTCATTTTGCCAGTAATCAAGAGGTAGAGAATAGAGCCTTACCCAGACTGGTACTGAAGTAAAAGTTTCCTTGTATGGAACAAAGTTCATCATCCATGGTCTCATGTAGAGCCCCGTAGCAGCATAGAAGTAAGGCCCTCCTTCAAATATTTTGTCCTTGTCTTCAATATTTGTGAACACCACCATATGCTCCCTTTAGGTTTCCAGTGGTATTTAATCCATGACTATAAAGCTTTTTCAGTGGGCCATAGTCCCATGAACTTACAGATGATGACATACGTCCCCATGTGCTCCTTGTGTGCCTGTAGCTCTGGATTATTTAAAATAACCCTGGGAGTTATATCTGCTTTGGGTTTGCAGGGTCCCTTGCTTTTCTTGTCTTTAGTTCCCTGTATTTTGTCTTCTACCTCTTTGTCCTTTGTGCCATATTGATCCTTATCTCTGGGTTCTTATGTTTCCTCTTTCATAATTCTTTTTATTTCCACCCCTGTTCCCCTAGCATTTTCTGGAGGCTTCTTGCCTCTGCTAGCCACATCCTCCTTGTAGGAGGGAGTGGAGTCCCCTCCTCTACCGCCCTTCATAGGGCTCTCTATCTACCACTGTCTGCGTTGATCATTGTTCGCCCTCCGCTATTGTTATTTTTGTGCCCTTATGTTATTACTATTATGTCGGCTTCCTCTCCATTTAATTATCAATATATATATTCATCTCACATTCCATACTGTACTTTTAGATTTACTTGGGAGAAGACATGGTCCTCTCCCATTAATTTCCAATTTTTTATTCATGTCACATTTCCAAATGTACTCCTAGCTTTACTTAGGAGAAGAGAAGTCAACTGTAAGGATGGATGAGAAGTTAATGACATTAATGAGAGGTGGTTGAGATGGAGAAGAGAGGGAAGGTATAAAAAAGGGAAGGGGGAAGGGAGAAAAGGGAAGGTTGGGTCTTGCTTATGATTGTAGGGTTGGTTGTGATTTTTGGAGACCTTAGGAGCCTATGGAGGTTTCTTGGGTTGTTGAGAGGAAGAAAATATTGTTCATCTTGGTCTAGATCACTTATCTTGGACACACACACTACATCTGGTTGGACTTGGGCTTGGAGGGCTAGAGAACCTGTGGAGGTTTCTTGAGCTAGGAATTATTTCCTAGTTGGCGAGGAGGTAAATCCAGTTGGGTTAGTCAAGAGGAGCATTCAGTGGGAGCAGCATCTCAAAGGCATCTCCACCAACCACCAGTACAGGTATTCCTCTATAAATTACTCATGCAAAATTATTATAATGAAATGTTCTCCATAAGTTATAAGGAATAAAACGTAAATGGTACAATTTTATTTGTTTAAATGTCTTGTAAGAAAGTAAACTATTGCCTCTTATTGCATCTAAATTCATCAGAAATAGATCTATTAGAAGACCCTAGGATAGGGCTCTTACACATGGTATCAGAGCTTTGGTTTAAAATATGGACCCAAAGCCCACTAAACCCCAAATACCGATAGAAGGAAGGCTTTAACTTCCGACCTTGTAGTTGTTAAGCTGTTGTGGTTAAAAACATTTACCCATCAGAGTATCCTAATTTTGGTGCTCACCAACCCCACTAGGGCATCTTAATTCTGGTGCATGTAATATTAAAGAAATGAAATAAAGGGCCAACTTATTGATCCCCCTAATAATTGTCATAATGTTCGAAAGAAAAAACATGAAAAGTACTATTTTATTAAACAACAACAATCTTAACCTTAGCTCTATTTTATGGATCCACTTTAATACTATTTAATGATAAAAAAAATGAGATATACAGTGATGATGATGCCTTGGTTGAGAATGATCTTAAGTATTGCTCCATGTATCATTTGCAAATCTATGTTTAGGGTCTAGGGTATCTTTGAGCATGCTTGGAGACAATACCCACAAAATTTTGAGTCAACCTCGAATTTCCTTTGGGGAGATATTGAGCGATTTTTCCAATTTAATTATAAACCACCTGGAGCTCCAAGCATGTTTAGAGACAATTCACTCCACGATTGTTGAATCACCCTCGAATTCGATTGAGCAAATATTGAGCGTTGTTTTCTAATTTGATACCTTTTACCAGTGCAGTTCATTCTCCCTGGTAGTTTATTGCAATCCCATTGTGGGTCGAGGAAAAATCCTTCACATCAACATTTTTGTCTCTGATTACTGGATTGAATCTAGCGGCTTTGTTTAAATTAAGTTTGAAATCTCGAGTTTCTGGTGGTTTCCAGACAATATTCACCTGCCTTTTAACTGAGACCTGATCAACTGCAATAAAGATGATGCCCTTCAATGACCCATGAGCTATTGTCCAAATATTGGAAGGTACTTTGGTATAAGATATTGATGAGACTCCTTGATTTAGTATTGTATCTTTTCATCCAGATTTTTTTAACCAAACATTACAGCATGAGCATTAGGACTTACTCTGCATTGGTAAAGAGGCATGCTAGCCTCTGCAATGACTACCACCAAGTTGGCGAGGAAGGTGCCAAGTGGAAACCATTTGAAACATGGGCGGGAACTGATGGTGATACCTTGGCCATTGAGTTTTGAGAGAAACTAGGGCATGCAGGTTACCAAAGGCCCCACTACGCAACCCATCCATAGCTTTCTCCTAGTTGGATTATGAACGTCTAAAATAGACAGAACTGTTGACCCTATCCACATCAATGAACTAGCCAAAATAAAATGCACTGCACCTTGTAGTCCCTATTCTCAGAGCTCCTCAGTGGTATATCATTGTGAAACGCCAGCTCTTTCAGAAGTTTGGTTGTTTGCATGCCATCCAAGAAGGACATTTATGCTAGCTTAGTTCCTGTATTATCATTGCTTTTAATTCGCTAAGGACAAACTTGACCATTCACCTGTCATTAATCTTCTTGCCTCTTCACATGTTAGAAATAACCAATTCATATTTATCATTTTCCCTCATTTACTTATAACTATATGAACTTAGTAACTTCTTACAAGTAACCGCTGCACATGTTCCAAGTAGCTACTTGATATTTATCTTATTTTCTGATTCTTTTTGTTTGAGTCACTCGTATTTTAACTTCAAATTTCATGGCATGCATTTTTCTATAAAGCAGATTTGTTGCTCACTCGTGTCATCTCTTGATATAATATACCTTGCTACTTCACCCTGTCAACTCTGCTGCCAGAAATTTAATTTACATGTCACAAGCAAGAAGATTTCGCCCTGTATCTCATGGGCTCCATGTTCCCATGCTGGGCATATCCTGTTATCATTGTCGTCCATGATACGACATTTCGCCGAGGTACTGGGTCAAAGATCCTATGCGCATCTTCCAATATTCAAATCTGTACATATCTTAACATCATAGCATTCCATGAAACCACATTTCACTCAGGCATTTTATCAAATAGTTGTTGGGCATCTTCAATCCTCTCGTGTATGGTATAACCTGAATTAATAGTATTCCAAGAAACTACATATCGATCAAGAATTTCGTCAAAACAGCTGGTAGGCATCGTCAATTCGGCCATACTGAACATACCCTGCAATCATGACATTCCAGGATACCACATCTCGTTCTGACATTTGACCAAACAATGCTTGCGCATCATTGATAGGTTTATTCTGGGCCTATCCTACAATGATAACATTCCAAGAAATGATACTTCGTTTGGACATTTCATCAAATACTTTGTGTGCATCCTTCAGTCTCCCATTCTGAGCATAGTGTCATGCAACTAATTAGCAGCACCTGCTTTTACAAGATCTTTCCCTCAATGTCTATTATCCAGTCTCTCAAGTCTCACACCAAATCTTTTAGGTCTAATTTCAGTCCTATGTTCAAATGGTACAACAAGGGGTGAAAATCCTTTCATAAACACCTCCAATACACCCACTCTATTGCAAAAATCATAGAAGTGTTTCCACCACAGAAGCATCTCTCCATAGCATAAAGGAGACCTGAACTGTGTACCTCACTGAACTGTGGTACACTCTGTTATTTATTTTTGGATTTTTATGGTATCTGTCGCATTATTTATATTGCAATGACTACAAAAATGGCGTTTGGATCACTTATGTTAATTTTAGTGATTCTCAAATTGTTCTATTTAGATTATTGAATTTGATTTTTATATTTAGTGTGAATGATACCATGCTAAAATATATTGTTTATTTGTAGAAACAATTTTTGAAATAATAATTAATTGGTTGAAATACTCTGTTTCTCTTCAAGAATTTGAGTTTAGATTAAAAATTCATTAGTTACTTCTTGTATATTTGGAAGTCTAGAGGTCTTTTTAAATATATGGCATGTCTGGAGAATTTGTCCATACTCGAGATGTTAGTCAGATTCTTACGTATTATGAAGACAACCCATCGAAGTGTTTATCTTTTGGGCTCTTATGTGATATTCCAGCTTCTAAGACGATGCTTGGTGTTCAAAATGCATTTTCTCTTAAGATCATTAAATGTCACACAGTGAGTTGACTCTGGCAATGTAGCTCTGTTGAGTGGTTTTGAAAAAAATTTGTTTATCGAAATTCCATTTTTTTTTTGTCTGTCACAATAGTTAATGAAATTAGGAGATTTAATTCGTTATATGTTTTTAATTGTATGCTGCATTGTTTTTAAGGATCAGGCAAAGTTTTCATAAGGATTGATCCTGAAAACGCCTTAAATGAATTTCATTTTCTGGAATTTCTATTTTGGGAAAAAATTGTGGTTTAACATCCGATATATACGTAAAGGAAGCTAAATTATATTATTTTTCTACAGACTATATTACATAGACAGTAAATGAAAACTTTGATCATCTGCTTTTCTCTATATGGAAGATTTTTATGTTCTATGATAAATTAATATCTTTCTTTGCATAAAAGCCTGATATTATTTGCTACTTTCATTATAGTTTTTATTTTTAAAAGGGAATATTATTATTATTGAGTGAGACATGGAAGGAGGTATGTTACCACTTTTATTTTATACTCTTTCTATTTGGGTTTGTTTTTGTGGTCAGAGTGAGTTAGATCACTTGCTAATACAACCAAGAGTCTTTTGTTGATAAGCCATTAGCAATGTTATTTGACATTTGGTTAAAATTACAACTCAAAGTTCTATATTTACAATCATGAAGTGTTTGCTCTAGAGTTCATTATTTAGAGAGTAATTTGGACATGATATACTTGATCCTCTTGTTTTGCGAATGAGGTAAAATTACAATTTAGTATGAATAAGATCTATCATAGTAAATGTCTTTAAGCCTTTACACCAAAATGAAAAAGAAAATATCTAAAGAAAATAGAAAAAAAAAACATGCAATGATTTACTAATAAAATAAACCAGCATAGAATACAGTTTTAAAAACCGGAAGCAGTGGCGAGACATCAATGTTTTGAAAGCTATAAAAATATGTTTTCCATCAATATGAAAGTTTACAATGTTCATATAATACATATTTTCAATCATAATGCCATTGCAAAGCACATAGATGATTTCATATACTGCAGAATCCCAAGGATTGTGGACTTCATTTTCTTGTTCTTTACAAGATGCATCTGGGTGGGGAATATATGTTTGTAGCCTGTACCATGCTATTTCACTGCATTCAAATCCATATAGTGGACTTACAAGCCATAAATGAATAATTATTGTTGTAGGTTGACCAACTGTGCGTTCAGGGAGAAATTTAGTTATAGCAATTTGCATAGCAAGCACTAGCCCAACAAACAGAAATGAGGTGTTGGTAGGCAGGTGAAAATGCACACAACACTTAAACAGAGCACCAACAATGTTTTTAACTAGTGATCTAGCCTATGATAACATGTTCTAAGGTTTAAATTTGTGGTAACTTGGCATAACTTGAATTGATCTATTGCTTAGGGTTCTCTATGGACTATCTAGAGTGTGGTAGAAAATGATAGGAATAGTGCTAATAAGTCTTAGATATCATGCATTTTTTGAACAAATCAAAATGGTGAGGATGCGAAGGAACCAAGGGCCTAGAGAGTCTTCACAAGGACCTCCTTCAAATAACCCATTACCTTCACCAGAATTGACTCTCATCTTGCGTTCCCTGGAAGCGATTAATGAAACCTTAAGAGGGCGCCAAACAAATGAAATGGAAGGGGAACACCCTTCATCAGGGTTAGGGAACCCCGAGGGATCTAGAGACTATGATAGAAGACCTCCAGTTGAGGACATTACTAGGGAGCTCCAGAAGATTAAGCTCCCAGAATTTGCAGGAGGTCATGCCAGCGAGCGTGCAGAAGCCTGGTTAGAAGGGATTGGAAGGTGTTTTGCACTAAGGGATTACAATTCCAATTCCAAAGCCAAAATAAAAATATTCCAACTCAAAGATAGTGCTCTAAATTGGTGGGGTAACTTGGAGCATCAACTGCACCTCACTCCAAACACAGTTACTTGGGAATTATCTGAGGAGAGGTTCAGGAAGAAGTACCTGCCAGGGTATTATGAAGAACAGCAGGTAGGAGCCTTCCATGCCTTGATACAGGGAGGTCGTACAATAGAAGAATATGAAATTCGATTTATGGAATTGGTCAAGTATGTATCCTACATGGATACTGACCAGCACCAAGCGGATCGTTTTATGTATGGATTGAGACCTAAGATTAGGGAAATGGTGCATATGTGGAAACCATCCTTAGTTACAGAAGCCGTAGAACAGACTCGTCATGTCGAAGAACTCCTAGACTTAAAGGGTGAAGGTAGGGCCATCTTTCCATGTCAAACAGGGTTTATGGGGAAGGCCCCTCATACCTTCCCAAGGGGAGGAAGTCTGAGGCCACCACCATATGGAAACATGGTTATACTTAGAACACCAATAATAGGGATTTCAATGGTTTCTAGTGAAGCTTCACCCACAGTTTCAAGGGCACGTACAAATCAAAGTCATATGCGAGGAGCAGTAAGTGGGGGTAGGGGTTCTAGGGGAAGAAACTCTTTCCAAAGAACTCCACAAAATTCTGTTCAAGGTTCACCACACATCACTTGTTGGGGATGTAGAGGACCTCATTACCAGCGGGACTGTCCTGAGTTTCAAACTGGTAACAACAGAAGAGAGGTAAAGGAACCAATGGGGACAGAAGGTAGCCACCACCGAATCTATGCAGCAGTTGAAAATCAAAAATTTGAACACCAGTCTGCCGTGGTAGAAACCTCAGGTATGATAAACAATGTAAAAGTTAAAATTTTGTTTGACTCTGGTGCTACAAATAGTTTCATTTCACCAGATGCATTAGAAAAATGTGGGTTGGCAGCCTATGAGCACGATGACTTTAAACAAGTTGAGATGGCTTCTGGAGTAAAACAAGCAGTAGGGCCTAGTGTTGACCAATGTCAGGTAAACCTCAGGGTGTGTATGACTAAGTTGAAGGCATACGTCACAGCATTGGGGACGTATGATGTAATTATTGGGATGGATAGGCTAGAAGCTCATCGAGTTTTGGTAGACTATTTCAAGAAGACGGTGATCTATTTAGATGATGAAGGTAGGCCAATTGAGACTTTTGGAATCAAGAGGGGAGTGTCCCTACGGTTCATATCCATGATGAAGGGAAAACGTTGTCTCAGACAAGGTTGCAAACTATATTTGGTTAAGGCTATAAGTGACCAGAAAATACCTTCGCTTGATCAACATCCAGTTATGACAGGATTCAAGGATGTTTTTCTAGAGGAAGTGCCTGGATTACCTCCTATAAGAGAGATTGATTTCACCATTGATCTTAAGCAAGGTGTAGCAACAATATCTAAGACACCCTATAGGATGACAACTTTAGAGCTTTGTGAGTTGCAGATGTAGTTGTTGTACAGGTAAATCCCCTTTGCGGACAAAGGCGATCCCACTAGCCTAAATGGGGTCTAGCAACAATCAAACAATGCTAACATGCAGGTTCCTAATTGCAAAGAAAAGACCAATGATGAGGGCCTACCTCGAATCCAATGCTAGTATTCGTAGAAGAGTCGTCGCTCCCGTTCTTTCGCTTCAGTTGGTCACAATCCTCACGATCCTCGTGAACAGACACCTGCACATGCAAAAGAACAAGACAAATACAAGCATAAAATCCAAGAAATGCAACTATGTATCAGTCAGAAAGGATACAACTCAAACATCATTATAAAGACAATATCAGTGGAACCATAATGATAGTCGCCTATTATTATTGATAAACAAAAGAGAATACAACCAAGTTCTGACGTCAAATCCTCCTTTGGCTGGGTGATTAGCAACACATGCCTTGCAAAGCTTGTAGGGGATGGGGAAGAAGCCTCTCTCTCCTTGGTTACTTGGACAAAGATCTCTTCATTAAAGATGTAGCCTTATGGGGATGAAAAAGGCCTCTTGTAGCATGAGCTTAGCAATTCTCAGACTTTGGGACTTAGATTTGGGTGCTTGAAGAGTAGAATTACTAACTAGCTTGTCAAAGGAAAAGGGACAAGCTTATATAGAGGGAGGAGAAGGAGATAAGATCACCCACATGATTCATGGGATTGTCCTTATCATTAGGAAGCTTCCATGAGAGGTGGAGAACTACTTACCTCCTTTGGAGATTCGAAGCCCAACTGAACTAACTCAAACTGGAATCAGTTCATGAATAGGTTAGGAAGAACCTTCGCAAGTTGGGTTTGTTAAAAACTTTACCCAACTGGGTTGGTGCTAGTGCAACTCTGAGATAGAGCACCAGTTGGCACACCCTCTTTGGAGGATTTCCTCCATTGGCACAAGTGATACACTAAGGAACATCGCCAATGGAAAAATGGCTATTTTTATGGGTATTTTGTAGAAGGTGTCTTCAGGGCATATGAAGTACATACTCAAGGGGATACAATACAGGTGTTTTCAGGTTATGTCACTTCTTACAGGTCCCGAAATAGGTCGTCCAATGTGCGAGAGAAGGGGTAACAGGGACGGTGACAAAATACTGTGCAACAAATGCCCCCTAAAGCATGAAGCCTGAGAGAGAGAGGGGTGAAATGCTTTACAAGAACATGGTCGACTGAAAACACGGCCGCTGGAGAACCTGCACGGAGTACAACTGATATCTCAAGTACATGGTGTATGTGGTATGGGCGCAGCCATCCATAGCATAGCATATAAAAATCTGGATCCAAGGTATGGACGCAGCCATCCAGTGAGGATCGAGGAACAGACTCAGGAATGGTCGCAGCCATCCAGTGAATGAGTCATGTAATGATTATAATAATCCACAAAATTCAGCCTGGATCTCAACAGACAAAATCCAGGGTCTTGCGCTCCATCTCGACCCGAACAAAGTACAATTTCAAGGATGTGAATATGGGAGCCAATGTCAAACATGCAGGAACATCGTCTGATTACCAGTCAATAATGAAAACTGTTAACAAATGCAAGAGGTACCACCAATAATGACAATGGTCCTCAAGGTACTATAGGTACAATCTACGATGTGTGAATCAGTGAACCGGTGTCGAACACCTGTAGAATCATTCGATCGGAGGCCAATGATGAAAACCTCGCGTCGAACACGAAGAACCTACCATTGAGGTATGCAGGCTCCAAGGCGGCTGAGGGGAGTCTCTAAGTCAACTTCTTGGATAATGATCTGAAGTCGATAGGAAGTGACCTTGATCGAAGGTGGGCCATAATGTTTCCCACATCATCGACACGAGACGGAGAAGGACAAAATGTTTTATGTGAGGTATCAGAGGGAGGTTGAATATTTATGTAGAGGTCAACTTCTCTTGAACATATTGGCAGCACGACAGTGGACTTGGCAGTATTTGACATCAAATAATCAGGGGTCATGGTGACAAGGCAATGAGCAAATGAGAGGTCAAACAGGATAACCCAAACCCACGGAGGCAAGTGTAAAAACAAGATGAGATGTCCCCACCCAGACACAAATGCAGACAAGTGCCATGCTCAAGAGCGACATACTGCCGACGATAATTGTGGTTCCTTTATTCCACACCATTTATGGCGAGTACCCCAGTTATTTTTGGATGACAAGATTGACGGGGATAGCATATGCTTGGGAGGTGTCATCTTGATGGAATCTAATGTCATTTAATTTTAACGAGTCTGACAAAGGAAGAACTCGACGTCTTTTCATGTTTAGAGAGTTTGAAAAGGCAGTGGAAAAGTAAACTCCAGGGGTGTCCTTTTCCGTAAAGTTGTGTCTCTCGAGCCCGAAAAAGTATAAAAAAACGCTCGAAAGAACCACCCGATCATTATGACCGAGGAGTACTTTTCATAAGTAGTGATTCCGATCTGAAAAAGTAAAAAAGCGATCGAAACCACGTTGCTTCGTGACCGTTAATGAACCTGAAGCGAAAAGGGTCCGACAATATTTTCATTTTTACACGATCGGAAAAGGGTTTAAAGACGACCGCCTCTCATTTCCATTTAACGAGTTGAGAGGAATAACTCGGAAATATTTCCATCTTTAAACGGTCAGAAAAGATATGAAAGAAGACCTCCATTTTTATTCTCTTTAACGAGTCAAAAGGGAAAAAATACTCGGCAATCTTTTCATATTTTACGAGTCAGAAAAGAGCTTAAAGGTGACTGGTCCTAGAGGAATGAGTGGTATAAAGGGTAGCAACTGGTTCCGGCAATGGGATGAAAACAACCAAGGCTCATCTAACATAATTTAGCGTATAAAGACAGGAATCATGAGATGTAAAATGGGCACGGGTTCCTTTTTACACAAGCTTGAACCATGGAGAACTCCGCTTGGATTCAGTTTCATGTTTACACAAGCTTGAAATGAAAAACTATGCTTGTTATAAGTTCACATGCCCCCAGCATAATGACGAAAAACGAGGTACATGCCCCCCAAGCTTCATTGCATTCAAAAAAGTGGATGGAATGAAGGTTCACTTTCGAGATCTTAGAAAGAATCGACTTGTATTTTATGATATCTTAATTGGGCATTCTCCTATTTTTCTTTTGGCAATTCAAGTTTTCAGATCTTGGGGGTCTCTCCTCCCAAGATCCACTTCAATCTTTTAGATCTTGGGGGCCTCCTCTCAAGATCCGGATCAGTAATGATCTGAATGGGAAATGGCATCAACCCATGGTACTCATCCACCCATATTATTCATTGACCCATGGAATTTACCCATGGTATTGTAAATGGCATCCACCTGTGGTATTGTAAAATCCACCCATGGTATTCATTCACCCATGGAATTGACCCATGGTATTGTAAATGGCATATGCCCGTGGTATTGTAAAATCCACCCATGGTATTCATTCACCCATGGAATTGACCCATGGTATTGTAACTAGAAAAATACTATAAGTAACAAGTCACATTTTGTAAAAGGACAGATTGTCCGCCACAATGTAGCCTTTACAGTTCAAGGGCATGTAGCCACACATCTCTTCTCAGAGATAAGCTACCATTGCCCTAGCTGATTTATTTCCACTTGGGTTTTAATAAAAAAAGTTTCTTTGTGGTTTTGTTTATTGGGCATTCTCCTATTTTTCTTTTGGCAATTCAAGTTTTCAGATCTTGGGGGTCTCTCCTCTCAAGATCCACTTCAATCTTTTAGATCTTGGGGGCCTCCTCTCAAGATCCGGATCAGTGGTATCAATGATCCAGGTGGATGTTGGTGGCTGTTGGATACCTATACCAATAGGTTTCATATTTCATGATTGGAAAATTCAAAGTGCCAAATATGATCCATTTTGCTGCTACAAAGGTTTCATATTTGTAAGAAAGGACAAGGTGTGTATATGCCTTCATACTCATCAAAGTTCTGATGGATGACCCAACAGTCTAATCTGGATCATGCCATGTTTTCAATTTATGTTGTAGAATAGAGAAAGAAATTTGTCCAAACTGTTTA